>CM054115.1:97071520-97149020 GCA_028673005.1 Tanypteryx hageni
AATCAACGAAGCATATACCGTAAACGTCTATGTACATATGATGGTTCCTAGATCTCCTTAGAATTGCAGAACTATAATACTGCAGAGCAGGGGCGTGTTAAGCTACCGCGGGACCCAGGGCACCAGATGAGTTGCGGGGCCCCCAACCCATTGTTTCCGATATATTGAAACCAATTAACCATAACACTATATTGATATTAGGAAGAAATGCAAGGATATTGTATCAAACAATTAAAATATGATATATTGATATTGCAATTTATTATAAAAAATAAATTTCCATTGGCCAGTTTAAGGACAATAATGCTCAGAAAAATGTAACTAAAAAGAATCAACCTTTTAATATTTAATAAATATATCAGCAAAACAAAGAAGGCAGACGATTATGCCATCATATAAATGAAAAGCACTTAATTATGCAGCATTAATTATGCTAACTTAAGCTTGAAAGTATTTTTTTCGAGATCTTTCTCTAGAAACGACGGTTAAGTCTTCAAAATCGAGTCCCATTGTTATGTCCCACTCGATGCTGAGCACAGCCAAATCACTGAGTTTTTCCTCTAACAATGCTGAGCGTAGATGATTTTTTGCTCGTTTTAAAGTCGAGAAAGAAAGCTCCCCCTCAGTATTTGACTGCATAATAGTCAAATAAATTCTCAGTGCAACAAATACACTTGGGAAGGCCATATCTAGATTGGTAGCACTCAGTTCACGAATTGCATTTATAGATATTTTCATCACATCTGACTTCTTTTGCGTACTGAAAATATTGAAGAAGTTCGTCAATCAAATGTAAATATAAAAAGCAATAATATGGTACGTTATACATAAAATATAGTTTTCAAGCTTTAAAGGAAAAAATCAGTGTAAAGTGTAAAAACAGCACTGTATAATTTTATGAATAATAGGATTTAGGGTCAAATATTTAATAACAAAATCTATTATTATAATTTTCTATCTGCAGAATCTCTTTTCTAGAGCGCTGGGCACGTGCCCTAATTGCCCTGGCGATAAATTCAGAGGGCATGTCCATCTATATCTATGCATATATTTTATTAAACTACTAATCGTGAAAAGGACCCAAAGATTATTTTTGCGAGGGGAGGAGTGGGGAGGGGTGAAAGTGTGTAGTTTTGCTACTTATCAGTTGTGTCCAATGGAAAGTTTTTTCTACTCAAATATTGAAATATGGTGAAAAGAATCGTGTGCCTTCCAGTAATGAGTTGATGTTGTTTACAGTTAATTACGTATCCTGAGGTCCTTGGCAATGTCAAACAGATTATAGTATCATTTTTAAATTTAGTTTTTATTTTCATTTCTTGTAAATATCAGTTTAATGACGTTCTTGCTCATAAAATATATTTGGGATGGACCAAAATTTCCTCACTTGTCGAGAAGGCGCTTTGCCTTTTCTTTTACCCAAACTTTAATATCTAATGAATCTATAAAGCAAGAGATAATGTCTAATAATAATTGCATAGCATTCAAATCCATCTGAGGAAATATATACTACTAGCACATACGCGGTTTATGTAGTCGGATATTGTGGTTGTAGTGAATTGAAATTTATTTAAATCAATTTAGGAAAAATTAGTCAATTCTTGTATAATTGTGTCAAATTATAAAATAAGTCTGAAGTTTTGAGTGTTTTCAAAAGGAAATTTATGACATTAGTAGTGTGTAAAATCTTAAAATGAAACTTTTATAGAGATTTGTTCGATTAAATAACCTCGATTAACGCGCTAATGCATTCTAGTCATTTCGAAATTAACAGAAGTGTTATGAGTTGGGATGCACGAACCATTCAAATTTGTTACGCATATTTCGGTAGAATGACTTTTAAATCAAACGGATTGTGGTATCATGTTATTCTTTTCTAACGTGATAATTATCTCATATATGACATGGATACACCCTGTGCATTTCGTTAATAACAGCTCTCATTTTTGTGTTTATTTAACTTTTCTAGCCATTCACAGAAAGTTTTGATTTAAATTTAACTTTTTACTGTCGGTATTAGGTATATATGGTCAAAAACGATCGTAGACCTAGATTCTCTCCTCGAGTTTCTTTCATCAAGCAGTATTTATTCTCAAAACGAAACGAATTCACTCCGAAAGCTGTTTATATTCTAATGAAAAGGCAAGCATCGAAGAAAGAACGTACAAACAACCCTCGACAAAGTACGTAGTAAATATTTTTCGAGGGAGATTTTAAATACGTTCGAATCATCGATCCATTAGTCGGATCGCGCTCCTTTTCCTCGCGTGACGGAGCGCGACGGGTGTTTTTAGACAAAGAACCGTGTCGGCGGGGGATAATTCGAAATGGAAACAGAACGAGAGGCGAAGAGCGTGAAAGAGGACTGTAGATTCGATCGGACGTCGGGTCCCTCGAACGGGCAAACATGTCCGTGTGCTTTAAGTGCTGAGGAAGACGAGAGGGTGTCAGTTGCAGGGTTCGTGGGTGCTAATTGCGGTGGAGCGGAGAGATTCTGAGAGGACCACACAGGAGCGTCTGGAGGCGGAAGGGGGAGAGAAGGAAGTGAGTGAGGCAGGCTGCTAGAGGTGCATTTCCTGTGCACTTTTATCTGGATGCAAGCGAGCAAGATGTACTGGAATTACTTATAACTTATATTACGCTCTCTCTTTCATTGAACATTGCGATATAGCGATACATCTTTATACAGTTCTTTGACTTTTGTTTAATAATCTGATTTCATTGATTTGGATTGATCTTATAAAAAATTTAATTTATCGATTTCAGTTTTAATCTTGGCTGTCAAAATCCAAAATCATAGATATAACCTTAAGTCATCGTCCAACCCTTATGCAATCTAAACAATTTAAGCGAGCATATAAATATAAAAAAGGCGAAATCATTCAATATCTTTTCCTCTTTAGAGAACAAATCAAACGTTGTCGAGTGATTATGAGTTTCGTGAGAATTCGAATAAATCAACAAAAAGCGTTATGTATCATCTTCGTTTGAAGTTATAAACTCGAAGTGGAACTTTTCACACGGAATTTGTTTATCTGAGTAAAACTTGGTGGTTTTTACTCTGCGTTATTCCGCGACTTGGGATTCAAAAGAAACAAGTCTAGGGAATTAAAAAAATGCGCACCACCGTTTGCGTAATTACGGCGGTTGTGGTTTTTGGAATGTGAGTAATTTTGTTCAAAGAAAGTGAAATCGCCTCCTTGTAAACAGGAAGCGGCTGATTTCGATCGATATGTGCAACTGACGTCACCCTCTTTCCCTATATCTTTGTCTCTCTCTCTCCGGTAACCTCTTCCTCACTCAATCCCCTTCCTCTCCATTCCTTCGTTTCTTCCGTAGTAGCGCCTCCAGTCTTCTATCACTATTCATGTAATTCGGTCAAAAGAGTATTTATTCTATGTAAGTCAATCGACTGGCCATTCCATAAAGTAAACGCCTATCTCTCCATTTCTATAGCTGACGTTAATCTAGTGTCGAAACCACAAAGACAAAGATTTAACGCGATATAGATATGTTGCTCCTATTAGGATGTGTGGAACAAAGCGACAATCCAATTTCCTGGAGCCGAAAAATGAGATATTCAAGGGTTTGAATAAAAAAATAATATTAACGCTGAATATATTCTCATGTAATTTGACTCCATGATAAAAAACTAATTACGAATCAATGTTTTGATTCGATATAATTTTTTCTACTCTTTTTGCATCCAACATAACATATGCGATAATAAACAATGTGCAAAACGAATAAATTATTTTGTTATAAAACAACACTTAAGTAATACTAGCGTTTAAAAGACATCTTGCTTATGTGGTGCATGCAGTAGAAATATTTCACTGCTACGCTTGTTTGTGGAGATACTCTGTGTTACACCTATTTTGTCATGCCTGAAACTATCAGACTATCCATTAACCACTATTTTGTAATCTTTTCCTGAATTGCTTTCTTAGCTGGTCATTCAGTTGATAAGTGCCCACTGTCTTGTTTATGATTCATAAAATAAAAAAAAATAATGAATTATGCATGAAGGATTATGTTTTCACAAATTGGCACTATGTGTTTGAGTTATATTAACGATCTCGGTATGTTATAAATTAAATTGTCTCTGCAAGAAACATCAAAAAGTATATCAGTATTTTAATTTTTTTAATCTAAGAGGTCACACGAAAACCCGAAACTCAAGAAAAGTTTTAATTAAAGTTCGCATAGCACTTTCTTGAAATTTTACAAGCGTCTCATGCTAATTACACGGCGCAATGTTAGTGGGGCAATGGCCCCTGAGAGAAATGCTCTTCGCGAAACGGAAAAAAGGGAACCACTCCACTTGGTTCCTCGCCATATTTATTTTTTATGAACCCGGATAAAGTGGTGCTGAGAGCATGTGGACAAATTAAAGTTTTGCTGGAACGCAGAGGCAGCCAGAATTGTTAAAAGAGTCCAAGAGAATCCGGGGTTAGAACCTCGGAAGAAATAAAAACGCGCTGACGGCTTCAACTTTCTGATGCTCAAATCGAGGGGAGATGAGATTCTGGGTGATTCTTCCTAAGGATAAGATTTGGAGAATTCCGGCCAATAATGAGAATCAAGTCTCGTGAGGAGAAGTTTGAGAGCATTCTTCCCCAACATTGTGGAAAAATCGCGAGGTTGGAGGTGAGTACGGCGTATTCGGAGGCGTGGGTGAGGAGAAGTGGATTGTGGAGGCGAATTAATTTAAGCCTAATCTCTCGAAAATCAAGTGATCTCGGACGATTTGATGGAATTATTTTCCGCGTGGTCTAAACTTGCAGCCCCCTTCCCCCGTGCATCCTAATCACACCGCACATTACAGGAAGAATAGTTGTCTGCCGCGCGAGAATATATCTCTTATTTATTGCGCTTCCACGTCCTTAGAACAGTGCTCGATTAACCCTTAGTTGCATGGTGTTGCATGTCTGCAACATCATTTTGAAAGTGTACTAAAGCTCTTCTTTGGGATTTCTACTAACGGAAATGGATCATATTTATCTTAAAGCAAACAATTTCTCATCTGCATAGTCAATTCTTCAATATGCAAGAGTTATAATGTTATTTTAGATTTTAATAAAAAAATCTCTAAATAAAGAACTAATATGAAAGGTGTAGCTCTAAAAAAACATGCATTTAGGGGTTAAAGCAATCAGTCTTTTTTCGTGATATCTTCCGTCCTCGGACAGTTTTTTTGGCTCATCTATTGTTTCACTCGTTTATTAAAATTTATCCGTTTCTAACAAAAATGCATCAAACTAAAGATTCCGTCGAAGTGGCGCGCGAGAATTGTCACTGGGCTTGCTGATTGGAAATTGGGCATCTTATGTAAGAATGAAAACGGTTCCAAAAAAGGGCGTAGCATTTCACGGAAAAGTCTGCAGTTCCTAGTTGATAAATGGCGATAAAGCGTTTTAAAGAGGAACTTCCGCATAGCTTGTATGGATCCGTAGCACACCAAGATGCCAAACAACATGAAGAATGCAGCATAATTATTTTTTCGTTATTCCGGCCTTCGCACTATTACTCTTGCAAAACGTGGTATTCTTTTCGAAAAATGATTTCACGCCCAAATGGCCATTGCGGCGCCCGAGCTACTCGTTCGATGCAGCACGTGGTGAACTGGGTGGTTTATCTTTTTCCACACGCTGGAATAGGATTCTTTTTGTATTTTTTCAGTCCTTGGCGTTAAATGCTTCTGTTGGCGTAGGCGATGGTGCGCCAGGCTTTTCCTGTAAAAGCCCTTTAATGGCAGGGTAGTCATTAGATCGGCCAAGGTCGGACAATGAATGGAACGATCCATTGCAATGCGCGCAACAATCGGTGTTTGTAGGAGTGAGTGAGTGAGTGAGAGAGTGAGTGAGAGGGAGAGTGAGAGAGAGAGAGAGAGAGGGAGGGAGGGAGGAAGGAAGGAAGGAAGGGAGGGAGGGAGGGAGGGAGGGAGAGGGAGAGAGAGAGCAGGAGAGAATAAGTTATAAAATTGACAACAGGAATAGAGAGCGCTGCAGTCGATGGCCATATGGAGGAGTGGATTCATTCTCTTTTTCGAAAAGCAGTCTCGCGTATTTGTTACCAGCAAACCACAGAATTGCAATCTAATGGTTGTTTCATGATAGGGACTTTTATCAAAAGTCATAACCGATTAGCCTAATTGGTTACTGTTGATGGATGTAGAATCTATTGGCCAAAACCATATATTTTAAAAAAGTAACGTAATTGGCCGGATATCTGGATTTTGTTTGTGTGTTTGTCTATTTCATTGATCTCCTCGTTGCTGAAAACTCGTTGCCTCGTAAACAACTTTTGATCAATTTTTGCTGATAAAACGGTCGTGGGGATAAATAATAATTATGGAGTGGGCCCCCTAGTATTCCATTCACTCACACACACATTCACACAATCGTTCACACTGAGCGGAGGGAAACCCGGAATTAGCCTACTCTTACGAAAAGCGCCATGGTAGCCCGAAAGACAGAGTGCGTGTCCTTCTCACGACACGCAAGTTAGGCGGAGCAAGCCCAGGTTAAAAAACAGGCATTAGTCACCATTCGAACCCAATTCCGCAACGTTAGGGTTTGCGTTATTTATCTCGCATCAATTTTCATCAGTTTTTTTCTGTATACCTCTCATACAAATAATATGCGCTTTATCTTCAGCTAACGCCATAAAATTAAAATTAAAATGAGCAGAAATTTAATTACGTGTAAAAAGTGATGCGATTACATTTATATTCGATATCTATAATTACCCCGGATTACTTTTCATTTTACGTTCCTCCCTAATAAATAGTTTTGGCGAAAGTAAGCCTTTCATCCCTCGCCTTATTTAAATTTATCCACAATATCATTTCGTATTGGAAAGTCGTTTATTTTCAGCAGCGGTGGATATGAAAACCTCGCACGCCTTCCGTTAAAAAAGGGGAGGGATTTTCCATTGATCGTATGAATTCCGACAGTTTCCATTCCATTGGATTAAAGCGTATTCCAAAAATCAAAGACTTCTTTTTCCTTTTTTAAAAACTTTTTTCGAAAAGCGCTTGGCTTGCGAAAACTTCATCCGGCCGACGCGCGCGGCGGTAGCATCGCGAGCCGGAACGCATCGGATGGAAGATAAAAGCTCTGCACAGAGCGCTTATAAAGAAGGAAGGGGCGATGTGGCGGAAGAGATGAATGGAGAGGGAAAGGGGACAAAGAGAAAGAGGGAGAGGAAAAAAGTCTCCGGCTAGAATGACAAATGAAAGTGCGAGATAGGTTAAAAAATGAAACGAATTAAACCGGTTTTTGTTTCTTCTTTTTTGAATGTTTTATTTTGTTAGATGGAAAAATGACCAAGATAAGAACGGCGCTGAGGATTCTGCTAGAGTTTTTTTTATTTTCGTTTGATGCTCGGTTCTATTACTGTTAGATGAAATATAATTTCCTTTTGGTTACATTATATTTGAATAATGACTTTGAGTTATAAACGGTCATCTGGAGTCGAGTCAAGGTATTGATATAGCGCATTTAAGCAATTTATGAATTTATTTTAATCACATTCCCACGAAATTAGTTGTGGTTATGTTTATGTTCGTAATGTACGGAAAATATTTTAGGTTTTGAGAAATTTCTGTGCTTTTGCCATTTGTTTGATGAAACATCTTCAACCTTGTTTTTTTGCGTTGAATTGACTTGAAATTTATCTAGGAGTCATATCGATGCGAGAAAATTCAATAGATTACTCAGTTAGTGTTACTTTTTTATTATCGCCTCAGGATATTGCTTTCAAGTTCGAATATGCGATCTACTATGCATTATTTTAAAGGCACTTTTAAAATGAAAATATTTTTAGGTTCTGTCATTGCCATACTATTTTATTAGAATAATGTGTAGTCTGAGTCTGCATAGCCAAGCATTTATACAAATCGATTCAGCCTATGAAATTTTCTTTAGTAATCCTGCCGAAAGTCATCTTTATTATTAATATAATTTAGTATTACTGTTAGATGTCCTTTACAAGTTAACTTTAGTGATGATTTCAATTCTGAATTTAAATTTTTGTGGAAATAATTTTTTCTACGAATCCGCGCTGTGGATATTCTGTCTAAATTATCTTATATAATGTTTAGATGGTTTGCTTCATTGGATCAGCATTTTCTTGCGCTAACCTTAAAACTCCTACGATGCTATCCTGTAAGTCAGGGATCTCTAACCAGTCGGTCGCGATCGACCGGTCGATCTTTGGCCCTTCTAAAATCGATCGCGGAGCCTTCCCTCAGCGCTATTACTTTTTATTGAATCATGTGAGAAATTTTGAGAGGACATAGATTTTGACTTTGGTTGATAGAAGTTATTATAGTTTATTAATGAATATAGCTTTGAAAGTGAAGTCAACGTTTTTTAGTGTGAATGGAAACAAAACAAAGCAGCGCACCTGCTTAACAGACAGACATCTGGGTGACAGTCAGGAGCGGCTTGAGGTATTTTGGCGCCCCGGGCGAGAAACCGCTCCAGCGCCCCCATCCCTAAAGTTTTGTTAAGATATTTTTAAAAGAACTTTTTCATTTATTCATTGGTCCGTGAAATAATTGATAATGAAGAGGAAAATTAATTTCATCTAGATTTCTGCCTGTTCTGCAATATAAATTGATATCCAACACTTATTCATTCGTAAGTAATGTATAGATAGATGATCTGGATAGCGCCCCAAATACTTTGGCGCCCCGAGCAGCCGCCCGGCTCGCCCATAGCTCGGGCCGGCCCTGGTGACAGTATTCGAGTTGCAGTATCAACTTACAAACTAAAGTTTTCCAGTAATGTAGAAAATATGCAGTGACTGAGTACCCATTAATTCAATAAATAATGCTTCATAACATATGATTTTTCTGTTGCTACGAATGAAATTCTATTTTAAGTAAAATATTCTCTTATTCAGAACGAAAAGTCAAAGTTTTATTCGGGTTTGTTTAACTCAAATAAAAATTTGTTTGCAAGCGAATTGGTCGGGCATGTTAAGCAGGACATGTTATGACGCTGGTTTCTATGCCTCCTAAAGTTTGGAATAAATTTGCGGGGACCCCTCCCCCCTCCTCCCCTCCCAACCGTATTTCTCGCATCATAGCCCATAGGTACGCCTCTGGGTCGATCCTCGGCAAATTTACAAGTGAAAAGTAGATTTTGGGTACTGAAAGAAATGTATATCACCCCTGCTGTAAGTATTGCTTCGGGGCATGACTTACGCAATTACAATGATTATTTTCTTGAGTTAAAGATTATCCTACGATTACGTTTATTGGACGATAGGTCACGAATCCTGGCTTGCTTTTGATATCCTCGCGCTCTCCGTTCACACCTACTTTGAGTGATTTGCGGTCTAACACTTTGACTAACTTCGTTAGAGAAGTTAGTTGTGAAAGGGGGAGGGGTAAGTAAACAATTGAAGCCACTCTATAGGTAAAGGAGGACATTCAAATTGGTGGGAATGGACGAAGAGGGTCAAGTGAAGGGCAGCGGTGGAGACAGAGGGAGGGAGGGAGAATGAGGTGGAGAGAGGAAAAGGAGAAGATGAGGAGGGAGACAAATGTTGGGAGGGAGTGGTGGACAAATCACCGCGCGTAAATCATTTGGGAGTTCCCTCACCTTTGTAGGCAGACTGACCCGTTATGGCCTGTGGGCCGGACCTATGCACACCCTTCAACTATATATCCATTTTCACCAATGCTCCTTTTAGAGAGAGAGAGAGAGAGAGAGAGCGTCCTCTCGTTAAAGCCCTCCTCGCGTCCAATTCCTGCTGATTAGAATTATAGCAGCTTTGTCACGTACGATTTCAGAAGATTAGCGATCAAACCGCAGTTAAGTCTTCGTAAATGTCCAAGGTGATAATGGCTTGGGATAGGATTTAGATGTTCGCCACACTTGTGGCCAATAGGACATCGTATCCACTACATGATACAAAATATATGCAATATCAACAAATGTGAGGAGTAATTTTCGAAAGTTAGTTTGAGGTTGTAAAATGATATCTGTCAGTATACACAGTAAGTAATGAGTTTTGAAATAGCGAAATAAAATAAGAAAATATTTTCCGCTTCTAACAGTGGTTAAATTCAAGGTATGGTTGATATTACGATATATTCCAAAATCCTTCTTATGAAAACCATTTTCAACGCATACCAAAAACTTAACTTTAGAACATTGTTTCGAAATTATAAAAAAATAACCGACGAATAGCATCAATTAGTCGTATGTATGTGGTCGATTCACCAAATATGGGTAGTGCCGATCGTATTGGGCACCACTGGCTCAGGCTATCTTGAATATAACATTTGCAAGCTCGACGTACAATGGTAAAAACGTCATCGAGAGGCCTCCAACTTCGACGTTAACTATAAAAATTATGTCAAAAGGTTTTATTATATTTATTGATCTGTCTATTGTGATTATATTTTTAAACTCAAATTTTGTTTGAATACAGACTTCTGTAATGTGTAGGTATTTCGCTATTTGATAGAATTGCTCAAATATTATTGTTAAATATTTCAAGAAGCACCATTTTAACCAAGTAGTGATACTCATTTGATATTTTTACTTCAAAATTACTATCAATATCTAAAAAGCAAAACTAAACGGGAAAACTTCTATTTACAGTTTTCCTTAGAATAAGTGAAAAGAATTATTCACCCCTCGAAATAACTACGTATCTATCTAGAGTGGAGAGGTTTCAATAAAATTGGCTACGGTGGGTCCGAGTTGTTACATATATGAGTTTGTAGTTTATGCGTGTAGCTGTGATGCGTAGTGATTGCGCCCTCTGTCGGCGAGCAGCGGCGGCGGCGTTACTTCGATTACGTAAGCGCAGGGGTCACCAAACGTTTTACTGAAAGGGCCACATGAGACTTCATGATCCACTGTGCGGGCCACATACGCCATTTCAAATGACTGATCGGGCCATGTGAACATTTCAAAGAACAAGTTTTGAGAATTTTATTCGATTCTGTAATATGTAATTCGCTTATATTAAAAGTATATTTCACCAAAGCACTCGCAAAATTGGTTTAGATATCAGAAATTATATCTAATGAATACTCTTGCTGATAAGGCGGGCCGGATGTGGCCCGCTGGCCGTAGTTTTGGGACTCCTGACGTAAGGTATTAGAGATCACGGCGGAGTGTACCTACTTGGGTCGATAAACTTACCGGTTATCGAAATAAATATGAAAGGGGTTTTAATTTCTTCAGTCCATCACACGTATGCTGTTATACAACCAACATTTATACATTCATATTTGTTGGCTCTAGCAGCACGTTATGCAGTATCAGGGATCGCGGCTATCCATAATACTAACTGTAATCTCGTCACTGGATCGAAGAGGGCTCAGAATAAAATATAAGTTCCTACTAACGACTAAAATTGTTGATTGTGACAGGTTCATACCCAGAAGTAGATGTTTGGTTTAACAGTTTTGATTTTTCCCTCTATTTAAATTCCTTGTTTCATAAATAGTGTTTCCAGGATGCAAACAAGGAAGTCGTGAGTGTATTGGAAGGAAATATTAATCGTTTCGCGTCAGAGAATCGAGTAATGGTATGCGGAAAAATAAGCGAAGAGGAGCAAAATGGGTATCATGAACGGTTGTGAGACAGGAAGAGCTTAAAAAAACCGGAAGAGGTGAATTTTGGATCATACGATAGACAAAATATACTTGCTTAACACGAGGATATTACATAATATTTGTGTTATTGTCTTCGCCTGATTACATTAGAGAAGTGATACAAGACTTAATCGCAACCTAGATTTTGGGATTATAATGCGTTAAAGGATAATAATTTACTACTAATTTAAAATAAAATCTGGAAACGAAAACGAGTTTGAAGCAGTCTTCTACGCTAGCCATTCAATCTATTATGGTCCAATTTCCTATTCTTCTGCATGCATGTCTAGGAATAACGGTGGCGGTTGTTTTTCTGCCGTGCCACTCCTATGTCTGCTTCATTCATTAATTTCTTCCTTATAGAGCGATTCGTCTCTTCTTATTTTTTTCCTGTTAACATATTTGTTTATTTTTGTTCCGCTGTTCAGATTAAACCTGAACAGAATTTTTTGGGCATCCGAAAGAAATTAATCGCACCGCGGACTCCGGAACTGCTGTTTCTACCAATTCCGTAAATAAAAACCTTTACGCCTTAATCGATTTTGTTACCACTCCAGTTCTATTCTTCGCGTCTTCTTTTTACGGTCTTCATTGATGCACGACTAGAAGATGGACTCAAGAGGACTATTGGCGATCCTTTTTTATTTCGCGTCCTAAGTTTTTTTTAATGGACCATCGATGCAATTCCTTCGTTTGCAACGATTCAAAGAAGTATCGTAAACAAAAGCAAGATTTTTCGGGACTGTTTCATGCAAGGAGGCGAGTAATCAACTGAGATGGATAGGTCACGAAGACGTGCTTTTCGCTTTAAATTGGTTTATGATTGTGGTTATATGTGTTTTGCGTGTTAGTTTATAAATTTGTCTCTTAATGCAATCTCGATCTTCGAAAGCAATCACACTAAATCATAAAACTGAAATTAGCGTAATTTTGTTAGAAGTCGCAAAATTCAATCCTCAAAAATACATGTTGAAATTACATCTTTCTCATCCTCATTTTAATTTTGTGCCCAAAAATTTTTATAAAGATTTCTCATCAATGATATCAGTAAAAGTTGACTTTGACGAGAGCTATTTTCTCAATGCAATTATACAAGTATTAAAATACTCATTCTTTAAATCATTATAGCTATGAAATTAAAGTTGATGGAATTAATAGCCGTGAAGTCTAAATTTAGCTAGCTTACGGAAAGGAAACTGGTTTTACAAATTGCGTGAAGATGCTTAACTTTAATTTTTCAAATAAAATAGCTATAGTTTTTTTATGATTTATGTGTTTGTTCTCTTGGCTCAAATAGTTGGTCTTAATTTTATTTATCTGGGGGAGTTCTCGCAATATGTGTGCGAGACAAAACTCGATATGAATAAACAAGTGACCTATTTGGTATTTTTAGAAATATTACAGATATTGAGAAAGTCATGTGGTGGCCACATAAGATTTAAAAAAATATTATTTGCTTTAATACTTGATCAATGTAAAAAATTATTGGGATAAAAGTTGTAGTTCATGTAAATTTCTACAACCTTTGTTTTTAAACATTTTCCCATATAATACATTTTTAAAGAGATATTTTAAAAGTTATATTTTTTAACTGTTACCTGAAGGCAACTTTTGTAACCACTTGACGCTTAGTTACGTCTTAGTAACGCTCCTATTTATGCTTAACTGTTGGAGCTTCGTGGTTATGTCCAATTTCAGACGGCTACGATATGAGTTTATGTCTGTTCCTTGTAAGGTATTTGAAATTTTCTCGCAGTTCCTTAAAATATTTGCTATCATTTAACCTATTTGGAATTTTTAGACTTAATATATGTATGGAGAAAGTCATGCGGTGGGAACATCAGATTTTTTAAATAAAAAAGCGCTAAAAAGGGTCCGGCGCTGATTCCAGTATCGACAGACTTTTAGTCGCGATGTAATAACTTCTTCCCAAACTGCACTAAACACTTTCGCGTCTCTCCTCTTACCTTTATCGCCGTCCTTACATCAGTGTCCTTAACCCGCGCCGAGCGCACAATTCACTGTCCTCTCTCTCCCCCTCCATTTCCTCCCTCCCTTTCTCCTCACTCCCATAACCGTCATTTGTGCGAAAAGCCCGGATTGCCATTGTTACGGCGCAATGGCGCCGTTTCTGATGGCCTGGTCATTCCGGAGCTGTCCGAAAGGGAAATGTATCGCCCACCAACTGAAGCATACCTTCGCGCAGCAGCCGTGGGTTGCTGCGCAGGTGAACGACACTTGGGCTGGCGACAATGTTGGGAAGGCTTTGGAGCGATCGTTACTGATGCCGATCCATTTCGAAAGTGGAAATTATTATAGGACCAATTAACGAAGCATTGGCGTATTTCGCCAATATCTTCATGTTTAATTTATTGTTTTGGTTCAGTGGAAGTGGGATTTAAATAGAGAATGGAAGTACCTGCTGTAGTTCACATATTCGATGAATAATTTCCGTATTTCAGCAATATGTTCAAACGGCCATTTACAATCTTATATTAGCATTCTCATCATCTTGTGTCATATTCAGTTATCGTTACGGTAATACTATGTATGTGGTCTTTTGCAATGAAATAAATGCTAAAGAACAAAAATCATTGATTTTGCTTAAAATTGATAGCAAAACATTTTGAAGGATCCTAATACCATCGTTCGTTGAGCGGAAATTCAACTACGTGTATACTGATAATCTGATAAAACGTTTGATGTCAGGCATGAGTCTAATGTCGGAGGTATATAAATTCGTATCCTACGATAGATCAGCAGTAAAATAATCGCCCGTGTTTTATTCCCAATCATAATAGAATTTTTTCACGATTTCAAATTATTCTCAAATTGTATGACGAGTAAATAATTGAATGATATGTCTCCTCTGCCATCTTTCATTAGTTTTAAGATTTATTTCTCATTAAAACTAAGGAAATTAGAAAATTTTCCGAGGGAAATGCGTAGTAGGGTAGTTGGAAAAAGTGAAGAACCTTTTTTGCGGAAATTTCTTTTAAAGGAGGAAAGAGAGAGATAAAATTTCTACCCGAGAATGATTTAAAAGAGTATAACAGAAGAGTTTTTTTGGAAGAGAGGTAAAAATGACACGTCGGGAGGATTCAGTTCACGTGATTGAGGGACGGGTTCTATGGACGGAGGCTGCGTCAGCACTGCACTGACTGCCGGACCGCAGACAACCGCACGGCTCGCTCGGATGAGGAAAAAAATCCTTCCAACCATCTCTTGTCTCCCGCCGCCGTAGTGATCTCCTCTTCCTCTCTAAAGCCTCCTCCCCCTGCCTCACTCCCCAGGCCGTTCGCTGCTATCCCACACCTGGGCGTCGCGTCTACTCCCACCGAATCCGCCCCGACCTCCAAAAATCCTTTCTCCCACTCTCGCCACCCACGCATTTCCAACGTAACCTCAACATCGCTCTTCTAGTTTCACTCTCAGTCTCTCTTTTCCTTTCTCTTTCCACCTCTTCTGTGGGAGAGAATCCCACTCTCTCCTTCTCAACTGTTTCCTCGTCCTTATCTCCTCAATTTTCACTCCTATCTCCTTTTCATCATCATCTCTATCGTTATTTATTTTTTCTTTCCTTCTTCCTTTCTCCTTCGGTTTTTCTTTTCTTCTCGCTCCACTCTCCCCTTCCTTATCGTTTAACTCTTTCTCTCTTTCCTTTCATTCCGCATCTTTCCTCCCTCCAAGTTCCTCCTCTTCTCCTTCCACCCTCTTCCCTTCTGTCTCTTGTTCCGAGTTACTACATTTATATTCCGCCTCCTTCCTCATCTTTCTTTGAACTTTTTTCCACTTCTCTTTTTCCATGCTTTACACCTCCGCCTTTCATTGTCGCCCTCTTCCCCTTCTTTTTCCGCTCTACTCTGACATCTACCTCATTTTAAAATTTTACGAGTAAAATTCGTTCATGTGCTTGCATCTACCTTCATGCATCCCCATATATTTCCTCCCATACTCGCTATATCCACTCCTTACTCCATCTTATGATTTATTACCGTTTTTAAACTATGGTAATGGCCTTATGTATTTATGAAAATATGTGTTCATTGGCACGAATTTTTCTTCAGCTCTTGTTAATTCGCGTGTAGGAAAAATATAGAAATATAGCATAGCTATAACTGTAAGTTTCTGTAATGAAACCGAATGGCTATGAATATAGTGATGTATATAATAATATGCCTATACAGGATTGAATTCGCATTTTGATATAGCTTTGCAAATTTATTGAAGTTTAGAATGTTAAACGCGCATTTTAACAATAAGGCTAATCATCTTAGCGAATTTGGCGTATTTCCAAGTTGTAAGGTAAACTGGATATTATGTCGATACACTTCTCCATTATTTTAAAAGTTGATGTAGCATATCCTTCGAATACCTACATTGTGCATTATTATACTCAGTGATGATATTCCTCTTCTTTAGCTTACTGTTTATCTCCCAGAATTTTAATTAACATTGTTCCGTTTCTTGCAACGATTAACAAGTACATCGTGTCTTGAGAGAATATCGCCCGTTAATGCGGGTTATATGAGCATAAAAGAGGTTTAGACACAAATCCATGCATAAACAACAAATGAAAGTTATCGGCAAGGAAATTTAATGGATGCTCATAAAAGGTTTGATCTTACCGAGGTGGAGATGGAAGGAGACGGAAGGATAGATTTTGTGTGTTCTTTTTGTTAAGAAGAAGAAAGAAACCTATCCACGGACAAATGAGAATGACGTTATGGGCGTAAGATCGCCCCTATCTCTCTGTCCCCTTCATTATAAGCTCCGTCGTCGTTCTTCCATTCTACCCTCGGGTTCTGATCCTCGTTTCCTCTCTCCGTAGCAACCCCAGAATTCACCCTCCCTCTCCCTGGCGACCGCAAAAATGCCCTCCTTTTCATCCCCTCCGGAACCGATTTTAATGCTTAATGCGAATCGTTCGTCCAAAGGGGGCGGCGCAAAAAGGATTTCGTGAGCATATTAAGGGAGGATAGAGATTTATTGTTTCCGATGTTGGAAATTGGCGAGAGATATAGGAGGGTGGAAGTAAGGTTTCTAGATGCGACTGTCGGCGTGTAACGCGTGCTACCGTGTCCTCCGCTTTTCCCGATGTCCGCGGCTAAGGGTTGGGTTCCCCTTTTGGGAGAGAAAGCGTTTTGTCTTTCCGCCACTCCTCCCTCACTCATCTCTATTCCTGTCCTCGGCGGACGCTCGCATCCCTTCCGAATCGAATGCCCGGATTGACGAATGAGTCGGGGCATGAAAAGTATTCGTCAGGGAGGAGAGAGAGAAAGAGGGGGAGTTATATAGCAGCCGAGATTTGCGTCTTTGATTTATCTCCGTGCGAATCTAATCGGGGGAGGCGAGGCGGAATTACTACCTCTTATGCTGTCCGCGGAAATCATATCTCGAACTCTTCCTCGCTATCTCTCTTTCGCTCTACGTATTACCATGACAGTGAATGTGGTCGAAGCGGAGTGTTACATCTTAAGATAGAATGAGTCAACGAATGTAATATCAAAGAATTTGCTAAACATTTATTCATGGTAAGAATTCATTAATACAGCGGTTCTCAAGCTGTGGATGGCAAAGACGAAACAGTGTGCATGCCAATATTTATTTCGTTGATATTCACTGCGAAGTTTTATTTCATTATCAATATAAACAAAAAACCTGATTTTTCTAAATTTTCCAATAACATTTGATATTTATTGGTGGATGGAGTTAAGGGGATCGCGATACGGCCGGTTGCCATAACAGGGAGTGGCGACAAGATCGGCTGCCATGAAAGAGAGTCGCAGATGCATACATTTTGAGAACTGCTACATTAATATGTTCTCTGGTGAAAACTCGACGCTCTTGACGTTATGAGGAATAAAAGACGAAAAAAAAGTCTGTTTCGCGGATGCTTTATTCGAACTTCCCGGTCATTAACGTAATATCCGATTGCTGATTTTACGCCAAAGTTCCGTAGCGTTCGTTCCAAAAGTTCTGTTATTTATTCGGAAACGTTTCTGATCTCCCGTTCCTTCGAAACGAACCTCTTTCCTAGACCTTTGGCGGGGAAATATTTATAACCCCGATCTTCGACTTATGATGTTCGCGCAAGGCTTCAAAAAGAAGCAGGAAAGGCCCCGTGCAATTAACTTGCAATTGGATTATGGGAAAGAGAGATGATTGGATTAGAGCTTGATTGTTTAATCTTCGGCGGAGGAAGGCATTTCCGCCTTACCGTGCGCCTTTTTCTCCTCCGCGTCCGCTAAGCTTTGTCCGCGCTGCACAGCAACAATTAAGGAGAAGAAGCCTCTTGATCCTCGAATCGACTCCGGATTATATTTTCCTAGAAAATCGAGCTCGTTATACTATGGTCGTAAAAAGTGAAATATTTTTGTCCGAACGACCGAATCACGTCGGTGTGTCTTCTGCAAATCTAACACGTTTGCTTCATCTTCTAATATCTGTCTTGAAAATACAATACGAACATAAAAATGTTTTTTTTTTCAGCTAGGTTTTAATTAATAAGATATCATATTGAGGTAGTATTAGTGTCCGAAATTGTTTTGATATCAGTTTCAAATTTTTATGGAGATATCAGGATTCCTTGATCACTTAAGGAATTAATTCTAACAAACATGGAATTTCTATCGTAAAAACAATTCAGTGTTGGAAATTATAACTACTCTCCGTTAATTTGATTTATTTTTAGCTTTTAAGCGGTTTCAAGTATCCCAGACATTTTGTATATTGCTTAATTTTTATTACGTACTTGTGAGTTATTTTTAATAAGAGTTTTTACGGAGAAAAGATAAGATTTTTTGTTGTTAAACTATTTGAGATCACTTGAAGTAATTAAACACCAAATAAGTAATACGCTTCACAGAAACTTTTCTTGCTCGAAGCTATATTTCCTTCCATGCCGCAAATTCACTTATGTTAGATTTTCTCGTTATATATTTAGACGACTAGCATCTCGGCGAATATTCCTCACCCCCTCTTCAGCTGTTTCCACGAAATATTAGCGGTTTCAAATTTCATCGCGGTCGGGCATAGATAAGGACATTAACCCACTAAAAATAAAAAAAACGCGCAGACATGCTCGTTAAATTTGCATTCCGACAACAAAATAAAACGAAAAATAGCAGACCACATAGAACTTCTCAAAGCTGACCTCGTTTTTCTCCGCCGCAATATCCATTCGTCATTAAAACCTGTTACATGCAGATAGGGTAATTTCGAAAATCCGTGCGGTTTCCCCGGGCAACCCGAATTTCCATCCTCCCTCGAAGACGTTCTCCTCGCGCATGTTTCTTTTCCCCATATCCCCACATCGCCGCGCCTCATTCCATCCACAAGGAAAACCTCTTCTCCCTCCTTTAAAGCTAGTATGTTTTTCTTCCAGCCTACTCTTCCACTTGCTCTGTCACACCCTTCCATTCGCTCCCCTTCCTCTTTCCGCGCCTCTCTCTCTCCTTCTCCCACTTCCTCCAATTCTTTCTCCTCCCCCTTTTGTCCCCCCCCCTTATCCCCATCTCTCCAATCTTGGCTTCTCCCGTCCCGCTCTTGAATATCTCCGCCTTCATTTCCTCCTCGCCCTGACCGTGCACTCGCCTCTGGTGCCAGGATAATCTGCTTGAATTGTCTTCCTGATTAAACAAATTCCGGGAGAGGGGATGTGGAGGAGGAAGGTTATGGTGAGGTTTATAAAGGGGGATTTTTTTTCGAAAGAAGGAGAAAGAGAGAGAGAGAGAGTGTGTGTGTTTGTGAGACGGTCTTTTCGTGGTGGCCAGGGTGAAATTTCGTTCCGTTGAAGGTTGGGCGTTTTTTTATTTTTTATTTTTTGAGGGACAGTGTTGTCCGACTTAGATTGAGAGGAGGGGAGGAGTCGAGGAAGGGTTTTTGAGGGTTTCTTAGGGAGGAGGTTGGTTTAAAAAGGGGTCCTCTCGGAATAAGAGGGAGGGGCTCAAATAAGGCTTGGTAATTACGGGGGATGTGTAGGAAAGGGTGAATGGTTTAGGGAGGGAAGGGGTGGAGAAGCAGGGGGTAAAGAGGTGAGCAAAGAGGAGCAAGTTAAGAAATTGGGGTTAGACGGAGAATGGGATTAAATAATGGAGGGAAAATTAAGGGCCTGGTTTAGAAGTGCCTAAATAAATACACAATGTTTTTTTCGATTTAATATAGGTCCACAAGTCCATAACATTTATGTCCTCCATAAACGAAAATAATTACTTTCAAACACACTAGAATTTCTGTTTTGAACGGAACAAGAACCCTGTTTAGCCCTAAATATGAAATGCATTTTTAAAATTAAAAATCATATTAAATTCTTAGTTTAGATTGTGTCGCATAATATGAACGAAGCACGTGCTTAAAATAGTCATAATCTACGTTTATTTACGTGTATGTTATTTTTCTGCTCGTAATGCGTGAAGGATATTTATATTTATGATAAGATATTTGTGGATATGGATATATTATTCTTGATTGTGAGCGTTCATATCACTTTAATTATTTCAAAGCTTCAACTCAACGGTCAACGTGGCTTTCAATTCGATAAAAAAACAATAAAATAAACCAGAATACTCATTTGCAGATAAACAGAATATTGAGGCAAATACGGTCCTACCTCCAAGAACAATATAATATACTATAACAAGAATAGGTGCTTTAACGGTCGACTTCGTTCCATGCTTCACCAAAATGTAGGGGAGGAAAAACGGCAACAGAGGCGTAGGATTGATGTGAAATTTATGCATCTTGGTTAATCGCGGTAAAAGCACGAGCGAAATCAACGCTAGTTAAGTTATGGAGGGATCACAATGGAGAACCTAACGAAATGAGATGAGGAGAATACATATATACATAGTCGAAAGGAATGGTAGATATGGAATGAGATGGAGGAGCGAGTTCGAGGGAGGAGAAATGGAAGGAGACGTGAAAGGGACGATGATATTGGAGGTTGGATAAAGGAGGAGAGAGAGAGAGAAGGGTAAGCTTTAAGGAGGCGGAATGAGAGGGGGAAGAGGCAACAGCGGAGGGGCGGAGTAGGTGTCTGCGAAGGGGAAGGTGACGGGAGGAACGGCAAATGGAGGAGGGAAAGGCGTTTTGGACGCGACACCGACACGGTGGAAACGAAAACGACGATATTTGTATGAATAGCGCGTGCGCCGTATAACAAAAAAGGAAGACCGCCTCGTTTATGAGCGGCTGTAAAATTAAAAATGAATAAATGAGCGATTAACTTAGCGGCAAAGGAGATGTTTGATGGAAATGGTCAAGATACTAGTATAATATTTTAACAGGAGCTAAGGCAGCGTTTATAATGGCAGCTGTTGAAAAATTTCAAATAACTGAAAAATGAATTTAAATTGCGTGAAAACATGCGCAGTCTCATTTGTTGCGTTTACTCTTTTCGACTTTAATGTGGCCATTAGGGCTGCCTAAAATATTAATTACAGCATTTTATATGCGTGTGATAATTTATATATCATTTATTTTAATGAAATATTATAGATACCTTGCATTTTGAGTCGAATATATATTTATCCCATATTAATTGTTTAGATATCTTAGCCGTAGGCGCAGATCAGGGTTTCTCAACCCTTTATTACCAAGAACACCTTTTTTCCGAAAATTTAGAATAAGTGCACCCACCCAATATGCGAGTTTCTTTTAACTTTATATTTACAGATGCACGAAGCATGTTTTTGCTTGATTATATCAAGTAAACGTAGATTTTGATCCAGAATATGTTTTTTCTTTTTTACAGAATTTTTAGCGATTTTTCAAACAAGTATAGCATTATGTGCCATAGGTAGTGTTATTTTCAAATAAGTCTATCTCGCGTGCCCTCTGGGCTACACGTTGAGAGTCGAGAGAATCTGCCATTGATATAGGATATCATATTTAAAGGCTTTAAAATAGTGTTTCTCAAACATTTTGGAGCCGCGGACCCACAGTTTCTGCGGACCTTCTCCCGATTAATGGTTCATAAATTTTCCATTTATTGTCTCCTTTGTTCTCTTTGAAATATTAATCAGAGCTCTGCGCGGTATCAAACAAGTCATAGATAAAAGTAAACATCATATTCTACTCAACTCGCGAACCCCCAGAAACAACGCACAGGCGCCTAGGGGTCACGGGACCCTCGGTTGAGAAACACTGCTTTAAAAGGAACTATTTGAAATTTTGGATCTTAACCCTTTTTGTACTGTCTTTTTAGCAGGAAACCTTTGCCTCTGTTAAGAAAAGTTGGAAGAGATAAACATAAATTGGAAGGTATTATGAAATAAAATAAACTGATGTGGGCAACACATGACTTTCTCCATATTTATATGGCTTATTACATGTTGTTAGCTCTGGGATCGTTGTCAATATTTACTTCCGGTTGACAATTAAGAAAAGAAAAAGGAGCGTTACTAAGACGTAACTAAGCGTCAATTGTTAGCAATTGTCGTCGGTAGGTGGCGTGGTGGTGGCAGCTAAACATATATCAAACAAAGGTTGTATAAAATATAATTTTCCACAACTTTTATTCCATACATTTTTACATTTATCAAATATTAAAGCAAATATTTCAAAATAACGGGATAAGTGAAAAGAGTAAACACCCACTTTCGGTGGACCGATTTTTGCCAAAAACTAATCAGATCTTCTAATTTTTATAAAAATGTTAAATATAAAATTTTGTGTTGACCTGATTAATAGTTTTTGAGTTAGAGCGCCCACAAAAATCTATCACATACAGACAGACAGACACACAGACATCATCGAGAAAATGGTCAGAACGTGTTCAGCGAACCTTAAAACATGTATTACTGTTGAAATCTCGAGTTCGATTTTTTTCATGAAAACAATACTTTCTCATACTACGTCTATGGAGAAAATAAAAACAGTACAGAATAGAACATGAAAATGCTCTATGGCAGTGATTCACAAGTGCGGCCACCAGAAAAATGTTAATGCGGCTACCAGCAACATTATATTTTAAATATAGCATTTCATAAAAAACGAATTTCGAAACAAGCTCGCTGATCATAACCTTGAGGCGGCAATGCGACTTGCTTTGGTAGAAAGATGCGTATCTAAGTAATTTTCCTTTAAAGAAGTTGCTATTGTTTATACATCTGTTTGTTTTTTCGTATTATTACGCGTATGTTTAGTCTAGTTATTGTGATTTTTATATATTTTTGCGATTGGAACGCAATGTAGAAGCATCAATATAAAAATTCATAAACATTTCAGTGTATTATTGTTATTTTCTCTTTAAACTTCTTAGGCACCTTAGGTAGAATACTAAATATCACCTAAATCCTAAATTTAACAATGCGCCCACCACAACATGAAAGGCCACGACGAATTTATCTCCGAGAACCACTGCTCTATGGTCCTTATAGCGATCAGAATTCGAAAACGAGTATAGTAGCCGCGTATACTCCGTCCGTAATGGAGATCAATGAATCTGGTTCTCGATGTTATAAGAAATCTAACCTCCCAAACAAAAAAGAATTTGGCAGCTGAAGTTTCATAGACAGAATCCAAAGGAAGAGCCGATGCGAGGAGTCTGCAGAAAAAGACGGCGCGGTATAGCAGAGGGAGCTCTAGGATTTCGTTTGCGTCCCTCCGAAGAGAGAAGGGAACAATGAGTGGAAATAAGGAGAATGTGGAAGGGAAGGGAAAGAGGGAGGTTTCGGTGGATAGCGAAGGGGCAGACTATGCAAGCAGACGCCGTCCGAAGGCACAAAAGGGGCTATTGAATAATTCACGCCGAAGAGGAATGGAAAAAGTACCAGCGAAAGGTGTCGGAAATGGACAGTAAGGGGGTTTGGAGGGAGAGAGAGAGGAGAGGGAGGATGAATGTGGAGGAGGGGGATAGAGAGGAAGAGTAGAAGAGAAAGTGGAGATGGGAGTGGGAAATGTGGGACTATCGGTAAAATAGGGACGGAGGGAAGGAGAGAGACTGAGGGAGAGAGACAGGGAGAGGAGAGAAAGCAAAGAATTGAGGGAGGGAGGTATTTTCGGGGCAGCGGAGCACGAGAGTGGGTGCGTCCACTCTAATTGCAGGTCTTCGACGGTACTTATTTTGGGTTGGAGGTATAAAGATGTCGGTCACTCTTTCCCTCCCTCATTTCCCGGGGATGTTTTCAACCGCCTTCTCCCCATTTCGCCGTTTGCTTCGGCCAGTCTGGCGGTATTGGAAGACCCACACGAAGGGGGAGTGTGTTTTCGTGCCTGTGTTTTCGTCTCCGGAGGGCGTGGGGTTGGGGAAAGGGGGGGGGGAGAATAAGAGGTCGCGAAAAAAGGAGATGGAAAGAGGTTTCGGAAAGGATATTGGTCGATGCTCTTTTGTTTTCGGGGATAAAATAGCATGGATGTAGCGGTTAAGAGGGAATAAGGAGGAGACTAAATGTATATCAATGAAGAAGGGTGGAGATTTTCATTCAGGGGCAGGAAGGAAAAAGGAGCGAATGCTCGCGAAAAACATATATTTGGGGATTTATGTCATTAGGAAGAGAGCTCAGCTCTGGAACATTCGATTCTTTGAGACTTGAAGCTTTATTAATATTTTGCTTCGACTCGACTTATTTACGTCAACCTGATTTGCACTTTCCATGTCATAATAACGATTTCAAAATCTCAGTACTCATAGTTGCCTTCTCTTATTTTAATCCCGAAATATATGCGAGGTTTCGTGATTACCTGCCTATCAGATTCCTGTTATCAGATCTTATGAGATTTCAATTATGTATCGAACATTTGCTGTAACTTTAATTGAGCCACCCTTCTATTTATTTGTTAAAATCAAAAATAATTACGTTTTGTTCGAAGGTTTATTTCTAACATCCCTCAGATTTTATTCAGAGTTGCTCTGTTGCTATAAGAAGCGATTCACAATCTGTTTTTATTTCTGTATATTTTCGTAAATATTTTAAAATACTCTTCCTCACTCGGTGTACATCCTCTTTAACCAAAGATATCCTTCTATTAGCTTATTATATGTTTTGGGAATGGGTGACGAAATACATCGATATAATTTCAAGTATCGAGTCTCTCAAAAACGGACCATTTTTAAATTAAAAATAATCTTTGAAGAAATAGGGTGTTCCCTTAAAAAAGTAAAATCAATATTTCAAAGGAAGGGTCAAAAGGCCTGTCTCTTAATTATAGCGTATTTAGCCAACGTATTCATCCCGGCTGTAAGTCTTTCCCTCCCATCCACTTTCCCTCTCATACATGCATCCATCAGCCGCGTACAGCCGTTCCATCGCCTCTCCCACCGCCACCTCTCCCCTCGCTCACTCTCCTCACTTCATTCTCCCTTCTTCCCTGTCTCTCCCACCTTCTCCCTCTTCCTTCATCCATTCCAAAAGCTCTGCTCTTCTACAGCGCACGTACCGACAACAGCCTCTAGCCTCTCTCTTCTCTCCCTCTATCTCCCTCTCTCCCGTCTCTCTCCGATCTCATCGGATGGTGGCGCGGAGCGAGGAATGTCTGGAAGGCAGGAAAAAGAGAGGATTGTCATGGGGATATCACGGCACTGCTGCTACCGTGTAATAATGGACCCATTTAACGACTAGACGCCGCTCCTCATTCCTCCAGCATAACCCTTTCCACTCAGTGCTTTTCCTTCCCTGAAGCTCCTCCGCTATCGCCGTGAACCCTCTCAGAGGTTTTTTTAATATTCTTCCTTCATCTTTCATTCTCGTCCCTCTCTTTCTCTCTGTCTGCGCGACATTCTCCAAAATTCCTGTGAAGTAATTCTCTAGAGAAATAAAAGAGGAGTCGTCACTCCAAACGGCGGAAAGGATACATTTTTTCTTCTTCTTCTAATTTCGTCTACTTTTTGAGCCGGCGACTGAAACGGTTTCGGTCTGCTACGAATTAACGTGTCATGTTTTGTTATTCCACGCAGGAGGAAATCGTACGACGAAAGCCTCCTACCGCGATGTAACTAAAATAATTCGACAATTATTTTTTTGGATTACGGGAAAAATGCGATTTTCACGCACGGATCTTCTTCGAAATTTCATCATTTATATGTTTGCGTGTGGTGAAGTTTATGTGTTTGCGAAGTTAAAGTGCTATGAAAATACCTGATGTTCTTTGCTTAAAAAGTGTTACTAATAACGTTGTTAGTTTGACGAATATCTTGAGATTTAAGTTTGATTCGACAGCTTTATATAGAATTTTAACCCTGGCATATTTTGTGAACTAAGCAGGTTAACCATTTATTTGGCATAGTTTCTCTCAATTTTAGAATATACTTTCGGTTTTTCTCCATTAATGATGGCTGTATGATAGTCGAACTGCGCACCTGGTTGTTCATAATCTTTTTATAACTATTGGAGATACCTAAAAAAAGTACTTATATGATAGTTATACATATACATTTTAGATACTTATTTTTACAACTTGTTTTCACCCATAATACGAACTCGACAATTTTCCATTGGATCTCGAGTAATGTGATTTCCCGTTTAGTTTTTTTCGGGTTTCGTCTAGTTATCAGCGCTGAATCTCTTATTATATAATATGCATTATATGTGTTTTATCCGTATTTTGATTTAATAAATGTATAAATGGCCCAAAGACAATCGCGATGGTATGTATCGTTCAGATCCTTAACGTTAGAGCATAACGAGTAACTACTGCTTTAGAGTGGCTCTGTCAAATAGAGCACTCGGTAGAGCACAATAATCAATTATCAACCTAGCAACAGAATGCGTCCAGACTAAGGCACAATGCAATTACAAGTTAATTAGTGCTAGACACAATATGGACAAATGAAAGTGTCTCTGGAGGAGAAAGAAAGAGGCTGGATGATGTAATATGATGAGGAATAGTTTTTTTTAAATAGTGGACCGGCTATGTAGATGAAAGAATCCTCGAAGAAATTGAAAAATGAGAAATTTGTGATTAAAGAAAGCTCATCTTAATGGTTGTTGGCTAAATAACTTCCTTCGGAAGGGAAAGATGACCAATTAGCGGCGGAATTTGACGCAGTCGTCCTTATATAACTCTCCATAAAAGGAAGTAAACATTTAATCGCCAATAAATGGGAGGGCTCCAGCCAGAGCATTATCTTTCCCTCTTTCGGTAAAAATTTGCGACGTGTCCACGGGTAAAAAAAGTCCTCCGCGACAACGCGACAACCCACCCCTTCCCCAAAAGAGAAGCCCTCGTTAGAACGTTTTTTTTGGCGTCGGCGACCGTCTCGCGCGTGTGACTCACTCGTGCCGCAGACACGCATCGCCCTCTTGATCTCTGACACTTCTCTTCTCCACTTGGCCTTCTCAAGAGAAGAGAGAGCCCTGTCTTGAAAAAGTCTCACTCGCACTCCCCGGTAGTTTTTCTCCCTCTTCCAGTCGGCTATCTCAGTCTCATTACGACGTCGTTTCCTGTTTGTTAGCTTCGCAAAGTGCTTTTTTTTGAGCGCGCGCTCTCTTCCTCCGCCACTCCGATAATTAGCCTCGCATCGATTTACGGCGTACATTTTTTTGAACATTGCCTCTTCGGGAAGTCGCAAACAATGATCGTTCAGAGGACAGCTAAAGCTTGTTTTTACGATCGAATTCTAAGGAAGCGTTAAGACAAAAAACAATTTTTAGACTGGTTAAAAGTTACTGTTATACAAACCCACGCAATATAATAGTCACAAACGTTATAATTCCACCTTACGGAAGGTTTTAGGCACACTCGCTCTAATCTGTGCTATCTGAAGCCTTTCTTCTCGAGTTCTCATACCCAATTCATTCTTTTAATGCGTCTAATATTAATTTTCTCTTCCTACATGTTTGCTTCTTTCATAATATTCTTTCTTCTATGACTTCTGATATAATAGTCACGGGAATCGATATTAATGTATTTTTTGGCTTCTCTAGAAAGCCATCCGGAATCCACCGGACGGAGAAATTGAAAATTTTCCATAAAAATCAAAGTATGATGTTAATGTTCATAAATACACGTCTGGTAATGCTTAGAGCAGTGGCTCTTAACCTTTTTCGTCTCTTTCCCCCATTATTTGATCTTCTAAGATCTTCTGATCTTCTAAAAACTCCACACCTCCCTCTTCACGAAATTTCCTTCTTTTATGTTGTTAGGGGTTTATATTTTATATCATAAAATTATTAGTAATAGTAACCAATTTTTTATGACATAGGTTTATAAGTGAACTCGGCTCTACTGTATGAGTTTATATAGCGAATTATAATCTGTTTAATCATTGTTTCGACGCATAATTCATAGCTGACAAGCTAGCGTCTTTTTTGGGCAGTCAGCAAAAAGTTATCATTGCCTAAAAAAATCTGTTTAGTCCTTCATTTATTATTTCTACGCATAATAAATCCACTACATCTGTTATGGAGGTGATTGGTTGGCTGAGAATTTGGATACATCAGTACAAAGACTTCTACAATCAAACGGTTATGAAATAAGTATATGAAAAAATATTAATGCAGGAAAAATTGGACAGCATTACAAAAATATGAGAAATGAAAATTTGAGGTAAAACTGGTTTTGGTCCAAAATGCTTCGCGCTCCCCCTCATACGCTCCCCCACCCCCCCAAGGGGTGCGCGCCCCACAGGTTAAAAACCACTGGCTTTTCAGATTTTATGAAAAATTGAATCATACATCTGTTATGTGAGCAATGATAAGAGCTTTAAAAGTTTAGCTGATCTCCGTTTTATCGAGTTCATCCCGTTATAATTGCATAATAATGTTAAAACATTTTAAGATTGCATATTGAACCTAAGAGCGTCAAAAAATGCCTCGACCAGTTTAATAAATCCGCATGGAAGCCCCTTAACTCTCTTTGCCATCAGGTGCTACGATTGAGTAGCAAAAACAAAGTATGCATTTTGTATTTGCTGTATTTATTTTTATATTCATTTTCATACTCATTTTTATATTTATGGTCTATTTTATCATCACAACTTTTAATTATCAAGAACATTAATATGAGTGTCCCGTAAGCTTCTTTGTTCATTGAGCTTCAATTGTGATTTGGTGTGTTTTCTTTGTAATTCTCGCTTCATTCGTGGCGAATATGAGCGAATAGAGTTTTACGTATAGGAGTGCATTTTATTTCGTGCTATTGGGTTGTCCCATTTATTCGTAGCGTTTTAGGGTGAAAGTTGAAACGAATTATTTTTTTAAAGTTTTTATTTTAATCCATAACATATTGTCCATTTTGTTCAATTACCTTTTCCCATCTACCTACCAGTTTTTTGATCCCATCTTGATAGAAACTTGTTGATTTGGAAATAAAAAACTGCTGCAGATGAGATTCAACATCATTTCTATTTGTCAAGATTTTCCCATTTAGAAAAATTTTCAGCGATCTGAATAAATGGTAATCTGATGGTGCCAGGTCTGGGGAATACGGAGGATGAATAATTGTATCCCATTTCAGCTCTTTCAACTTGTGCTGTGTTAATGATTGCCGAGTGCGGTCGCACGTTGTCATGGTGGAAAACAATTCCACGTCTGTTCGCCAGCGCTGGCCGTTAATGAGCGATTGCCTGCTTCAAACTTTGCAGCTGACTACAGTATTTGTTACTGTCAATAGTTTCATTGTCTCCCAGCAATTCGTAATAGATAATCCCCCGGCAATCCCACCAAACACACAGCATTACTTTCTTGGGGTGTAATTCAGCTTTGGGGGTGGGGAGAAGAGAAACACCTGGCTGGGACCAATGGCGTTTTCTTTAAACATCGTTGTAGAATATCCACTTTTCGTCTCCGGTCATGACTCGATCAAGAAATGGCTGCCGATTAAGCAGTGAAACACAAGCACTGATACGATCCAACAAGTTCTTTTCCGTCAGTTTATGGGGAACCCAAACGTCATACAGGCAGACAAAACCAAGCTGCTGAACGTGGCGGAAAACTGTTGATATCGAAATATCAAGTGTTTTTGCCAACTCTTACTGTTTTTTGTGGGTTTTTTTCCAATTTCAATAAGAATTTTTTCATCATCAACGGTGGACGGTCTACCTGAGCGTTTTTCATCTTCAATGCCAAAATTTCCATCACAGAACCTCCTGAACCAATTTCGAACGGTGCTTTCTGGTACCGCATTCTCACCGTAAACTAAACAAATGTTTTTTGTAGCAGTTGCAGCATTATTTCCTTTTTTAAATTCATAAATCATAACTTGTCTCAAATGAACTTTTTCAAAACTCATTTTTGAGATCGAAGTAAACTACACAATATAAAGAATAAGACTGAGTATAGTTCCTTTTGTTGATTACCGTCAATTCTATTTCAAACAATCCATAAACAAGGTTTCTATGACACTTATTTACTTTTGTATAATAGAATAAACAAATGACAACAAAAACGCTATGAATTTATGGGATAACCCAATACTTAATTTTAACAAATGAGGGGGAAAAGGGACTCCTTTGGGACACCCTGCACATAAAACCGGAAGTAAAATTTTTTGGTAGTTGAATTTATGTATCTAGTGTTTTAAAAGGATAGCCAAATGCTGATAATTATAACAGAATCTATTCCGAGAGTGTGCGAAATACTCCGGCATGTGAAAGGCAATAAAATGGTCGAAGAGACTTATAGTTTATTTACATGCCGAGAGGAGGCGTCTGCGTGCACAAGGGTCGATCTTCTGTGGACCAATCCCTAATCCAATTAAAATATTTATGACTAGTGTATATGGCATTCGTCGCTATTCATAAACGCTGCTATTTTTTTGTTTAATTTTCTTAGTTTTTACAGTATGGCGATTGGATTCCTCTGCTATGTTTGTTTATTAGGAGCAGTATGTCCTGTAATATCTACTTGTTTTTCAAAGGCGTTCGTCTAATAAAGACTAAATTACAACTTAGGGCTATTATCTTGTCTCGAACGAGTCAAGGATTTTGCATATGATCTCCTTAAAATGCAATTGAAGTGATGTTCATAATCATTAAAAATTATGAATGTATCTAGTTCAATTACTTGCATGTCAGGAAAATGATGCTACAAGGACATATCTAGTTAAAATGGGAAACGGGTACTATATTAACACTCATAATATGCAACTATTTATTTTCATCACAGTTTTGTAGTTCTTTATTCAATTGTCTCAGTGCGATATATGTAGATCGTTCGTTACACCTCCCTGTCCAGTTCTCAAGAGATCTTGATCGGAGCCTAGTGTTTGCTATATGATTATTTATATAAAGCATAGTTTTTCCTTTATTTTGAAGCACTATTTCAAAGCGCGAGAAATCACGCAGTGTAAAAATAAATCTCTAAAAGCTTTAGATATTTAAAAAATGCTTTGTGTCTGTTTTTAGGCAGTAAAATAATTCGTTTAAGGTCTTAATTGCACGAGGGATCGAAAAAGTTACAAGTGGAAGAAGGAAAAAAATATCCCTTTCATGAATTTATCCTTTCTCTAAGAGTTAATGCATTTTCTCCTTTCATTTTCCGTTTTTCCTTTTAGTTTGTCAAAAAAATCCCCGCCGCTTCTTCCTCCCGACGTTCGTTCCATTTCCCTTCCCACAATTCTTTCAGATCTTCGCTTTACGACCTTCTTTTTCATTTACTTTCATTCAAATGCCTCGGCCCTTTCTTTTCCCGGCTCATCCCTTGCACAAAAAAATAAAAGAAGACTCAAAAAAGGAGACATTCTCGCTCCGAGGCAGCTATGGTCATTTGTTTTTATGACGTCTTTTTTATATTTCTTATTACACCTCGCGTGCCTTTATACCTGTCGTTTTGTATACAGACGTCGGCGCAGCAAACTCGACTGTTGGATATTTATTAATTTCTTTTACGCGAGACTTGCGTTTTTGATAACCCGTGGGAGTTATTTTTTTCGAGAAAACACATTGCTCACTCGGGGAAAATTTTTAGCGCATGCTTTGTAAAATCGAAAGCTTTTATCGTGAGGTTTAACTTCTCGGACGCATTCCTTTCCCTTATTAAAACTTTGCTTTCTCATTCTATGTTATGAAGTATCTCAGTATGTTTTTTTGTGGATCTTGGAGCAACCTACATGAATATTTCGACTGCGAACTTGAAGTGTTCTTATAAAGGTTTTATTTTTTCCTTCATGAAAGCACGTGCTTTGTTATATATTTTTAACGTTTCCGTTAATCTCTCATATGATATATATATATATATATATATATATATATATACATATATATATACATATATATATATATATATATATATATATATATATATATATATATATATATATCCTTGCTGCTATTTAGTGAGCATTTCTACGTTCTATTTCAGTTTCCATTACTCTATTTATGAACACACCAAACTCGCTCGAATGCTCAACACTTGCGATTTTTCCGAAAGTACCCCAATGCTATATTTACCCTTGTGTGTTATTATAATTTGCGTGGACTCGGGAACCATAATAAAAAGATAAATTTAAAAGGAAACGATTTGTGGTAATGCAAGAGGGAATCGAGAGCACAAACTGATAGTAAGTGCGTGAAGGAACAGAAATAAAAGCATCTCGATATATTTAGGTCGCGTGAGATCATATATATCGAAGAATATGATCGCTTCTCTAAGATTAGCCTTGAAAAATTTACGGCCGACAAAAAAGCTTCACGAATATATAAACACTGAGATCCTCTTAAAGGGATACTTTTCGTGAGTTCATCTCAAACATTAAAACAACACTTTCCCTTTCGGAAGACAGCATTCGATCAAATATAAGTAAATTTCCTTGAAGCTCCTCTCACAGATTTGCTTCGGTTTTATAGCTCGTAGAAGATTGAATGGCAAAGAGGAGCAAATGCGGAGTATTTGTTTTGTTAAATACGTGTTTTTACCGTTGTAGTTTGTACGTAATAAAAGTCAATAGTATGTTATATTGCAATAACCATTACAAACAAATTGATACATATGTCGATAATTTGATATCCTTAGACTCATAGCAACCGACTTGTTTCGTGATTGAAAACATTAATACACGAAATAAAGTTTATTTAAAAAATTACCAATAGAGGAAGCTTAACTTGTGAAATATGTCACTTATGCAAAAATAGCTTTCTAATAATTCCCTTCTGAATCAATTCCATTGAATGTAAATCTTTTCGTACACGACGCAAGTTAGCTATAACTAAACCCAAAAGAGCACAAACTTGTAGATTTTTTTAAAAGGAAGGATTCCTTGAAATATCATTTATGTTGGCTATGAGGTAACAAGCTTTTGATGGAGGTATGATTGCAAGAAGGAGATAAATTGTTAATAAGAAAATTACGAATTACTATAGCTGAACTGCTGTACGCTAAAGGATAATATTAAAGGAAAAAGGAAATTAGGAAATCTAACGAGGGGAATGAGAGAGACAGAGAAAGGATGGATAATTAAAATGACTAATTAAAAAGCAAAACTAAAGAAAATGGAAAAGAGTGAGAAGAGGGAAAATGGTGTAAAATAAAGTTAAGAAGGGAATTTCAAGCGAATAAGAAATCGCGCAAGCGAAATAATTTAATGCAGATTGGAAGAAAACAAAATGTTGTGATAATGAAGCGAAAGCAAAAACGCGAAGATGGAGAGTTTCCTTCATAGACAAGCGTGGGAAGGCAAAAATGAAACGATACGATAGTCGTATAGAGCTGACTAAGATGAGGAGAGTCGATATAAATTTATCAGAAAAGAATAAAATTTAGAGATGAATAAAGAATAAGATACATGAAAGCAAGGAAGATAGGACGGATGAATGGAGATGAGAATCCGAACAAACAAACGGGAGAGAGAGGAAGAATGGGCGTGATTCGACGACGGAGAGAAAGTGGGAAGCAGAAATAAAGAGAATAAAAGAGAAAATGTTTGGGAGAGGGATCAGGAAAGTTTGTTGTGTTTCCGTGGGAGGCATTTCACGAGGAAAACCGGGTTCCGCACGTCTCCTAGGCCAGTGGTTCTCAAACTTGCAATTGCTGCGGCCCTCTTGAATATCATGCGGCCCCCTTTGAATTGAAAATAGTAAAAATTAGAAGCTTTATTTCAAATTTCTGAATTTAATGTAACTATTTAAAATTTTTATCACATCCGTTTTCCCAGATAATATTTTATCATTCGTGATAACTTTGTTTTCGACATTTCACCTTGCATCCAAAATAATTTTACGGCTCCCTAGGGGGCCGCGGCCCACAGTTTGAGAAACACTGTACCTAGGCGACGGATTTGGCCCTGGGTGATTCTTTCCCTCCGGATTGGCGACCCGAGGCGGCGGCGGGCGTCCGCGACCCGCCTTCTTGACTGGGGCGTGGGCGAGTGCGGTAGGGTCGAGGACGAGAGGTGGGGTGGGGTGGGGCAGCATCTGGTGTTCCGATGGAGATATGTGGGTGCTGATATGTGGAAACGAGGATCTGTGTATCGCGTCGTGCTCTCTATCTCTCTCACTCTCTTGTTCCTTCCCCCCCTCTCTCTCTCTTCCCCTCTCGTTTGCTTTTGGGATTACACAAGAGTTTCCGCGAAGGATCGTAAAGGAGAGACAGCTTTTCAAACCGGTACTTTCTTATATTTTATTTATACGGTTCCCTACTTGTTTATATGGGAAGAGGTAGGGATTTTAGGGAATCTGCGATGTCTTTTTTTCTTTCTTTTTTCGAAGCACGGTCTCTTATAATCTCTGTGCCGAGTTCCGCGTTGTTTGCGTCGGGAAAATTTTCCTGGACCTTTCATGGCAGCATCCGAGGATGATGAAAGCATTATGTTATAAATTTTATAAAATTTATTATAACGGACTAAATTGGGTGTTAAATTTATCACGGCGGAAGAAACCTTAGCAAAACGATCCTAGAAGATGAAATCCTTCTTTGGGTAATATTTACATGCTCTGTTCTTTTTTAAAAACATTCGCGAGTATCTATGTATTAATTTTGGTAAAATGGATCGGTTGACATGATTTCATTGCTTTATCTAACAAAAGAAGCAGGTTCTGCGAAATAATTGCAATGGTGAAGGGTAGAAAATATTACTTGAATGTGAAGTTAAAATACCCTATAAAAGGGGTTGGATAAAAGGGGGCCCATAATTCAATTTGGTCTGGAACACTTTTTGTCAGAAAAAAATTTTAATGCTTTAATTTCAACCAACCAATGAATGAATGACGAAACAGAGATAAAGATATTACGAAAATTTCTGTGAAATAATATAAATTACTAAAGTTAGTGAGAGAAGCATACCTACGCTGAACTAATTGACAGTGCTGTGTGGCATATTATCACTGCTTTGTAGATGCAAGTATAGGAGATTCCTGGTAGGCACAGGTGAGTCATTTAAAATAAAGGAAAAAATGAGGAGCTCTTGTTCCTTTGAGGGTTGGGAAAATTACGAATCCGGGTTAAATATAAAAAAATGTATGCGGTACTCGAATTGGGACTAAACGAATCGTACTAGACGCAGTTGCAGGTACAGGTCAATGAACTTCTACTCTGGAATTCGGAGGACAATAATAAGGGAAGCTGTATAAATAACAGTCCTCATGGGTATTTCTATACATAATTGAGGTATATCTTGCACAGCAATGGATTGATTTATTTCCTCAATGAGTCTTTTTTGCGTGAAATTTATCTGCTATTTGACTCTAATAGCGTTATCATTTGGAATATTTTAACTTTCAATGATGAATATTGTTCATTAGTATTATACAAATTCTGCTTTTATAATTTCAGATTTAGTCTACACGATAAAGGAGAACAATCTGATAATGAGTTTATATTTTCATTGTTTTATACTTTGCACAATATACGTCCTAAAAATAATAAACAGTGTTATCACATTATAATTTAGGATTTTATTTCTATGCTGGCCGTACGCCAAGTCAAAGCACAACACTTTCTTTCTTATTCATTCATTTTTGCAGCAAGGGCGACAAAAAAAATTTCGGGAGCGGCTTTTGCCGCCCCCCAAATACTGCCACCCTAGGCTACCACCTAGTTTGCTTAGTGGTTATACCGGCCCTGTTTACACCAACAAATGCATACTTTTAAGTAATGTGATCAACGAACTGTGATTTATCACAGAGAGTGGATAGATTGCAGTTTTAATACGCCTTTTTATAAAATTGTTACATTATCATTTGTCTTGATGCAAATGCAATGGATAAAATAATTTTATCATCATATGCAAGCAAGCATCGAACGGTAATAAGTCGAATGGCTTTTTTTTAACTAGCCGGAATATTGGGTTTTAAGTCCAGTCCCAATAATAGTAAATTTAAAAGGTTTGAGTATCTGTCTCAAAGCACTTGGTATTCCTCAGTGGTTCTAATATAGAAAATAAATTCAGATGAGTAAAGTGGTTTTCTAAGATGCCGGTAACACAGAAACTCATCTTATGAAGAGTACGAGACCAAAGTGCGATTTTAAATAACAACGAGGGATGTTTTGCAAGTTTAGGCCCTAGGTTGAGCCTTGGATCCAATGATTGGTGATTTTTGTGATTGAGACTTTATGTTTAACATCTAACTCGTCATGAAAAACCATCATCACATTGTTGTAGCCATTGGAGATAACTGAGATGAGTCCTTTTATCAATCTTTTGATTTTTAATTGCTTTTTCTTGAGTTTTTTTCCAGCCATAATACGAGCTCGATAATTCTCTTGTAAATCTAACCCCTGTTGATGGGAAGCTTTCCTTCAATTGGTTTCAAATTCACATGATCAACCATCACGTCCTCAGTCCGTTTCATCCAGTTTCTTCTATCACCTTATAGCGTTAAGATCTGCGTCTAAGTATATACGGTGGAAATCTAATTTTTGTCATCCTTTGAACAAGGTCGATCCAGCACTCTTTAACTACAAACCTTCTTTTCGATTCCATCTTCTCGTGTTTCTTCGTTCCCTTCCCTATACCTTAATGTATCCTGAAAAAGTTCACAATGATTTCGTGCAATTCAGTGCACACAGAATAACTGCGAAGGTTTGATCGAATCAATCGTGTCTAGAAATTCGCCAATTAGCTTCTCCTGGGAAGACATCGGAACAGACACTCGATTTCTATTACAGTATGATGATTATTTCAATTGTTATTCATATGAAAAGTATTTGTCGCTCGTAGAATTTATCAACAAAATGTAAATTCCATGTTTAAAATTCAATTTTAAAAAATGCTCTATGTGATACGGAATTTTTGAATTAATGCCAATGCATGTTGACATTCGGACTACTGAACTAATTTTAATTCTGCAGTCGAGATAGCTAATATGGGAGTCGTAGATTAAATGAAAAAACGCTACCCCGGAATTTTTATTGCAATAACTCCGTGATTCGGAGCTGGCTTCGGATATCGTCCTCTTAATGCGTTTATGAGCGCCATCTTTTTAAAGTATTTTTTCCCCTCAGAGGCAATTTTCCTCTAGGAAAATGCACGCGCGAGAGGACGACTCGACACTCGTTCCTTAAGAAAACCATTTCGAGAACTTGAGCTTCGCTTTTGTTCTCGGTATGTACTTTCAAATGTCGGAAGCGCACGGTCCAACTTAAATGGCCTCTAAGTGCCTTTTACGGAGGGAGAGAAATTGGAACGGCAGTCGCTCGCTTCAAATTGCTTCTTCCTTGTCCTGGATCTGCATATTTGAATTGAAATTTGAATCGTTATGATTAAATCACGTGTATTTTTCCCCGCAATATAAGCCCGCCAGGTTCGAATTAAAAGAGTTTTTCTTTTCCTTTCATTCCATTCTCGCGTAACAATTTCGCTACGACGGAATTCCTTTCTATTTTGATTCAATCAAACGTTTAACAAAGTAATATTTAAAAAAATCGAAAAATTGATGCAGGAAGTTTAGCATGAGACAAAACATGTTTCGTTGTTATGATTTAGGTCATGCGGCATGCACAGCAACAAGTAAAGGGGAACTATCTCGCAAGTGTAAACAGGATGACATTACATCGACGCGAGTTTTTCATTCCTCTCTCCACGGCAGATGTGCCGCCTTTTCGAAACAAAAGAAATATTCTCCCTTTTATGCAAAATTTTTAGTTTTGCTTACAATGATATTAAATTCAGTTGAATTTGTGGCGTTAAAAAAGCATTTTACGAGTCACCGAGACGGAAAAATGTGATTTAAACTAAATTTCATTGCATATTTTTGCAATTAAAACTTGTTCGATAACCTTAAATATTTTCTTCGGTTTATTTTTCCAAGTTGCTATAATCTATTTCATATTTCTCGATGAACTCCACCGTACTTCGTTTCGAGCATCCTAAAAAAATGCGAGCGTGGCTGTTTTTTTATATTTTTCCTCCTTGTCTTCGAGGCTTCCCTTCGCATGGCTTCGTTCCAATGTCCACTCCGTATCCATTCTCGCCTCTGCTCATTTGTTCTCCACTGTCGCTTTTTTTCCCTTCGACGCTTACGGACTCGGAATCCGACACGCTAAGTTTGTCTGCTTCTCCGCTACTCGTACTGGGCGGACGTTATTTTAATGAACACCCGGAATATTCTTTTTAACGAGTGATTTTTTATATATATGGTTGCCTTATAGTAATTTCATTTAAAAAATTAATGGAGGCAAACATAGGGATTTGTTTTATATCTGGATCACGTTAATCTTTTTAATTTTTTTATGTCGTAAACTTGCCAGCTACCTATAGTGACTACCTCCGCGGCGTTTTTTGTTGGAATCATGTGATTAATTGCATCATCCATTTTGACATAAATTAATGCATGAATAACTATCTAGCAGCGGAACTATTTTTATTTTTACGTGAGACATGCGATATCGTTTTATTCTGAATCGACATTTAACACATTTTGATTTTTCTGGTAAAAAAGCAAACTTCTATGAAATTACTTGTAAAACTTGTGTATCGTTAGTTACTTATGTTTAAGATATACTCCTTGCTTAAAATTCACGCCATGCCTTTCATATAAATTAAGGAAAATATCCAGTATTTAAATTTGAGTCGTGAAATTTAATCAGATTTTAACATTTCATTTGCTCTTAATTGAAAATTTTTGAACTGAATTTATGAATAAGATAACGAGGATTTAAACCATTTCATTATTGCAACAATAATTTGAGCATCAGTTTTTCGTAACATTTATGCTTATAACTTTTGTTTAGTCGTTTTAAAATTACAATCAGTTCGGCAGATGTCGCCGGTGAATCCAATTTAAATTAATTAACCATGGAAAATTCCCACTATCGAGCAGAGTTTCTGATCATTCAGTATCTCCGTAACATTAAATCTAGAATATTAATCAATTATTACCGGTGATTAATTGCGGGCCGCTTTTATTCCCGCGCACTGGTGGCTTAAGTTTTTCGTAATTTTTCCGCAAAGGTTTATCTCTGGAAGACACGCCAAATATCGGTGAGCACGTACCGTATTTACAATGGTAACCTCGGAGAGAGACAGCGAGAGAGAGAGCGTCGTGTGTTATTTCACGAATTTCGTTCCTTAATTAACAATTTCTCCCTTTTGGCCCACCCACCAAAGCATACACGGACCTCTTCCACTTTCATTATCCATCTCTCTCTATCCCACTCACACACGTGTACTCTTCCTTGTCTCGTTTCCTCTCATCCACTTCTTCCCTCCATCCATCTCCTCCTCCTACTCCAGACCACATCCCACCTTTTCTCCCCAGAATCCTCTCCAAATATCTATCTATACCTCTAGATTGAGTTTCTACTTCATATCATGTCGTATCACTTCGTATAAATCCTCTCTTCAATAAATCCTATATTGATATAGTATACACACTTTCATGTTGGACAATTAGCCCGTAAAGTTCTCCTCAACACACATATCTCATTTTAGCACGTTTTCTTTATAGAAAAAAATTGACAGTGCGATCAGTCTCTCTGTCCATGGACAATCAACTTTTTTTCAAAAGATAGTTGATATACTCATTTTGAATTAGATTTCCCTTATCAATCTGTGAATTAACCACCGATTGGGTTTTCCAAGCAGTTGAAAGATTTTCCGTTTAAAGTCGGAAAATTCGAAAGTTTGAAATGGTATTGTAACCAAACTACTGAAGCTAGAGGAATGAAATTTTCACGGTTGGGAAAGTCTAGCGGGGATCTATAGCTCGCGCGCTCTAAGGTGGCAGGCGGAGACTCGTGAGAGGGGAAGGGAAGGGATAGGAAGGAGAAACTTCAAGGGAGAAACGGCGTCAGAGCCTTTGCGCAGTAACACAATTATGGTTCGCGAGAGTGCAAGTTAGCGCATCAAATGCCCACACCTAAACACCACCTCCCCTATAGGCGATCCCGTCTCGAGGATGGGCTCGTCCTACCGTAAATGTGCCTACTGTGCATCGCCGCGTTAGAGCGTTTCTACTATACATTGCAACGGTTGTACCCTCCCCATAGGGATAGGCAAACCAGAACCCTGAAAATTTTTTAGGCGTGCATCTCTTGCTTTATCAACGGTGTCTTACTTGTTTTATCGTCATTTTTTTTAATTTCGCCTTTTCCCACTCTTTAAGTCTTCGTCTTTTGCCTCCCGCCCATCCTCCACCTTGCCTTCTTCACTTCCTTCATCATATAAACTCCGCCACTCCGCCAATGATTCTTTCTTTTACTCCTGAGTCTCCCGATTCCAGCCTCTCCCTTTATATCTCTCCCCTCGCTCATTTCGTTTCCTCCTTCCTTCCTTATTCGCCCTTCGTGGCCACTTATCCGGTGCTATCGGTTCCCTCTGTTTTTCACTTTGTTGTTCCTCTCGTTTGCTCTTTTCGTCTCTTGTGCCTTTTTTCCCTTTCGGAATGTATGTCTCATTCCACCGCGCGACACCCGCACCTTACGACTCTCCCCCTCCCTCTTGCGTTCTCTGCCAACATTTGGCATTTGGCGTTTTCGGGTCTGGTTGCTACGAAGGAGGTTCCTGCAGGTGGGCCAGAGGTCTGACGAGGAGTTTGTTAAAGTGGGATAAGAGTGAGAGAGAGAGATAGAGGAATGGGAAGTGATGGGGGAGGGAGAAAAGACGGATAGAAGGCGGGGTCGAACAAGCGCGGCTGCGAGACGGTGAGAAATTAATTTTCCTCCGGCTTCATGGGGTCGCGATAGAAAATTCAGCGAAATTGAGAGATTCTCATTTATTTTCCATTAACGGAATTGTCTTCCCATGAAAACGAAGCAATGCGCGACCTTTTTTTCTTTCTCTCTCTCTCTTTCGCTTCTCCTCACCTCTCTGCCTCTCTCTTTGCTAGGAATACGAAATAATTTGTCTATCGAGCTCTGTCAAGGTATGGGAGTTTAGTTTTATTTTTCCGCAGATTCAATTTTATTATATAAACGAAGGGAATGGCAGACATTGTGTAAATTGCATCTAATTTTTTGCGACATTCTATTTATGTATGTGTGTGAACTTGAAGGTGTAGCTGCGCGTATGGTGGATATGTTTGGAATATTTTGTCGGAGTTGTTTAGTTTTCTTGACAAAGATATTCAGTCATGACTATTACTATGAAATTTTCCTTTCTATTTGATATTCTACGAATTTTAATGAGTTCTCAGAACAGATTTCCTTATTAAGTTATCTTTTGTTAGGCTGTTTTTAATTAAATTTAAATCTTTACGCAGTATTAATCAATTCAAATGCTAAATTACTTACTGACGGAGAAAAATGGAACTATTTTAAAAACTCATTAAGTTTTGGAAGGCCATTTTATCACCAAGAGTAAGCTTTGTTAATTAAATCTTACCTTTCAGATGGTTTAGATTAAATGGCGCGTTCCTTTAGGATAGAAAGTTTTAATAATGCGAATATTATGCGAAATGTATAGAAAGATAATGAAAAAGGACTCTCTGGCGCTATGGCTTTTCCAAACAAAAACAAGCATATAGTGTATCTTTGACATCTTCATGACATTTACACGATATAACATCATTAAAAATGTTGATAAAAGTATACTTAGAGCCAGGACCGTCCCTAGGGTACGGCGAATCGCGGCGGCTAACCCGGTCCCCGCGCTAACCAGCAAAATGAAGATTGCTGCAAAGCGTGGACGACACTCATGTTGTTCGGTTGAAAAGGCATTTGAAACTAGCTACTTCTTGGTCGATGTAGATAAGGCTATCATGTCACTGACAACGCGTTTCGAACAAATGGGAGAGTACGCAGGTAATTTCGGCTTCCTACATGATTTTAAAAACTTGGAGAATTAACAGAAGACGAAATGAAAAATGTGTATAAAAATTGGATAACATATAGATTGATAAAGATTCACACGACATCGACAGTACAGACCCTTTCTTAGAACTGTTTTTGCTTAGACAGTTGATCCTCTAAGGAACGAAAAGTGCATTTGAAATCCTTTTCTCAAGTCTTTAAATGATTACTTCACTACTGAGATAGCGCATAGGATTTTGTTAACAATTCCGGTCACAGTGCAACAGTTTAACAAATAATAAAAAACTATCTTAGGACAGCAATGTCCCAAGAGAGATTGAGTGGATTGGCTGTGCTTTCTATCGAGAGAGAAATAGACTCAGATTTGGATTACAATAATCTGATGGCCGAGTTTTCAGCAAGAAAATCGAGAAAGTTGAATTTATGTAAATAGGCAGAGCAATAAACAATGAGTTTTTATTCTACTTTAGTATTAAGTTGACCTCATGTATTGTATCAGGCATAAATGATCAAATTATTCTTTGTTTTCCTAACGAAGGACTTGTTTTTGTTCTTGAACTCCAGAAGCGATTCCTCATATAAAAAACAGAGTAAGAAATATATGTATATTTAAATTATACAATAAAATATACATATTTAAATGTATACATTATTTATTACAAATATTTTTAGTGCGCGAATTATACCTTGATGATTTTAGATTTTTAAGAGCGCTGCAAATACTGATCTCCCCGGGCCCTGCACTCCCCTAAGGACGGCCCTGCTTAGAACTCAAATTTTATAAAAGGTAGGCTGAGTCTTCCTTGTCTATTGAAAGTTTGTAATCCTTAGGATAAACTAAACATCGAGTATGAGACATAAGGGTGTTAGGAGAGAACACAAATTGGCCAGTATAATCTGTGACAGTCTTCTAGAGAAAACAATTTTTGTTCCTGAAAAATAAACCAATCAGTTAAAAATGCCAACAACGAAGTGGCATTCTCTTAAAAAAATCGTTCCTTCTAATGAAGACGCTGTCATTGGCGATATTTAATCCAATCACCAGTTTCGAAAGTTTGCGACTTGATATCAAAGATGATTTTCGCTGATAGCCGTAACCAGCTGGTATAGCTTATCAAAACCCTTCCCGCCCCTTTTGCTCTTTACGTCCGTTTCCCTCTCTCCGAAACGTTTCTTCGCAAGAGTCGCATTCCACTCGGGCTAAAGGAGTCGCTAGATGTCGCCACTGCGGGCGATCCCTCCAACCCACGGCGCTCAAACTTCCGAAAAAATACCCGCAAGTCGGGCATCTGCCTTCCAGAGGAGATGGCGCGCCGATGCGAGACCCAAATATTTGCATTTCAAAGCCAATAAAACCCTTTTCTCCTCTCCCGGAGCGTGCTCCTTTGGCAAGAGGGGGAGGGAGAAAGAAAGGGGTGGAGGACAACGGTTGCAGCAGCAGCGACTCCTTTCTGGAGGTGTTGAAATGTAGAACGGCCTAACGCGCCTCGACCGTCTCCTGCCTTATAAACCCTTAACCCCCCTCCCCACCGACCACCCCTCCTCCCCAAAATCCCAAGGCATGGCTAAACGGGAGTCGTCCCCCGACCCGATGCCACGGAGCGCATTCAACGTTAACCAAACATCGCATACCGTCGAATTTGGCTCGTTAAAATCGACCGCTACCCTTCCGCAACTCTCCCGCGGACCGCGTAATTGGCTTTATTATGTGTGTGTGTGTGCCTACGGTGTGGGGCGAAGCTGTTTTTATTCGATTATATGGATGAGTCACATTTGAAGTTTAGAGTGAAAACTAGGAAGAGGCATAAACGCGTTGTTCTGGAAGAGATGTAAGGAGATGTTCCTTTTTTCCACGCGTAAGTTAATAGAAAATACTGGATTACTTACCACGCGCAGTCGGACGGAATGTTTTCCTGTGATTTTTCCCCCGCTTTTTACGAGGCCTGAGGATATACTTAAATATTCTACGTATTCTAAGAAACGTAGGGAATGGGAGCTGGAAGCTAGGGAATCCATCTTATAAATGGTGGATGAATGAAACTGATGAAACCATGTAATACTAGCAGTGGTGTAAATGGATACGCTTTGAGGAAATTAATTTAAAAATCGAGGTATTGAGAGCGGTTACGTATTATTTTAAAATATGTATTTTTATCAAAAGTTGGCTGTATGGGCCTTTACTTGGAGGTATTCCATCTTTTAAAACACGACAAAAATAACGTTTACAATAACACAAATCTGTGGCATTGTAAAAGTGATTTTTGTTGTTTTTTAATATTTTGGTTATTTTTCGATCCCATAGTCCTTCCGTGAACATACATGAAAAATATCTCATTTTCAGTTGCTAGTTGACGCGTGACGTCAGACCTCTAGGCAAATTAATCCGCGCTCTTTCCCTTCAGTTATTGCTTTGAGTCAACTGAAAATATGATCAAGTATCTAGTTAGGAAATATTTGCTGAGAATACATTAACTTAGATTCAATTAATAAGTTTTAATGCTTCCAAAAACGAGCGAACCGGAAGTGTGACTTAGTTTCCTGAGTCAAGAACGAAAAGCGAGAATTTTGAATGGCAATTAATTAGAGTTCGAAAGTCAGAAATTGGATTAGTATTAGTATACCTCCCGTGAAGAAATGCAGGCAACATTTGACAGCGGAGATAACGTAATTATTTTACAAGTTAATTTTTCAAGATTTGTATAGAGTAGGTATTTATGAACAGGTAGATACTCTAAATATTTACTGTATAAATAATTAAGGTTGAAACACTCAATTATTTTCAAATAAATTTGTGTGTTTCATAGTAATGAGTCAATTATGCGTTCGAAAGTGAGAGAAGAAGCTTATATTTGCTTGTAAATTATGCTAATTAAAACTCACAAAGTGCCTCTCGGAGAAAATTTGAGAAGTAATTATCTTAACTGAAGGTTATTCATCATAAATATTTAAGTAGCGAAAGTTAGCGGTTCATAAAAGCTTGAATTCGTTAAAAATTTTGAATTCTTTATATTAATTTTGTAGTGTAGTTGCATGCATGCGTCACACTGGTGTGGATGTGGTAGATCTGGAAGAGGTGAGAATATGAAATTTGGCAGGTACTATGTAGAATTAAAGGTGAAAGTCACAAGAAAAATCTGAATACCCTAAAATGTCGGATAGCTATGGACTAAATATTCTTTTAAAATATTAATTTCTTCATAAAAAATACATTGCGTCGCCATTTATATCCATAGCATTCGTTATTAAATTATGTGCAGTTAGGATACAAACTTGAAACTTGGTCTAATGGCCTAATGCTATAAAATGGAAAATGGTAGGAGGAGAAAGAGATAATTAACAAAACCCATTTCATACCATGAAATGAAAAAAACGAGAAGGTGCAATTTTTAAACACGATTTTATTATTTTTATATAAAAAAATTCAATAAGGTTCTTCAAGTTTTATTTCTTTTTGTCCTTTTTCCTAACCTTTTCACCGTGACATCGAAATTTCAAGCAACGCTGCAGCGGATTGACTAGTATAAACTTAAAAATAGCTCCATTGTAACTCATCCATGAAATTTCGACTCGTCTGCTCTTCGTTTAAATAAACTGTTTTTTATTTCGTAATATTTGGACACATTTGTTCATGTAAACACTACGATTATAACGGTGAACTAGACTATATTCTTAATTTTCATGTTAATAGTCTACGAGGCTGATTCGACATCCACCACAACATCCACACACACTTATCATATGGCATTTTCAAGCTTAATATTCTTTTTGGCACTGATCGTGTATGACATCGCACCTTATCATGTAGTTGTTATTCTTATTACTAGATAAGGAAAATTTCAAACTTGAATTTCTCGTCTAAATTATTGAGTGTATTTTTGATCGACTAACTAAATCAAAATACCTCTCAATTATGTATTTTTAAAAATAGCTGAGTTATTAAAACGTTCGCTGTGATTTAAAATTCATTCAGATGGTATGGAAATCGTACGATTTGAAATTGAAATGGGATCAATGTCTTTTTGTTTATATTTTCCTGCTATGTTGCGGCGACAAAGCTCAAGGATGCATAAGGCTAAAGAAGCTGTTTTTGTGAACCTTTGCTGCGCTAGACAATGATCTCCTTTTTATGCGAATCTTAGGTGTGTGCGTGAGAGAGAGAGAGAGAGAGAGAGAGAAAGAGCGAGGTACACAATAGAAGCCTCTATATGAATGAGCCAGACGGAGGAGAGCACCCAGCACCACGCACGAAACATAGAATCGCCCTTCGCAACCAGTTCCCTCAACACGAAATCACGCATACACTGTGAGAGAGAGAGAGAAAGCGAGAGGAGAAAAGAGCAATAATTTAACTTCCCCATTTAGAGTTGTAGTGAAATGCGGCAGTCATCCGCGAAGAGTTTAGCGGCTTCCATTTTCCTGTCGCCATGCGACGTTTTTAGAAGTTGCGTTCTTAGTCGCGGTTTTTTACCTCCCGCTTTCGACATTTTCGGTGCATTCAGATCATTTTGGAGGGGAAATTATAAAAATTCAAATAAGACCAATGAGACACTTCGATTTCAATGTGGGTATTTTATAAATACGTGCGTATTTTTCGAGAATATTGTGCAGAGGCTAGGAAACAATGTCCAGTGAGTTTTTTCTTCGGAGGTTTTAAGCGGCGGCAAAGATGACTAGGAACATCTCTGATGTTTTTAGTGCTGCGAGTTGTTTACAGGGCGTCTGATGCATCGTTAAGCAACGCTTCCGCTGAATTGCAGCGGTCTTCTTCATCGGCATTGTGGACGTTAACTATTCTAAATAAGCAACGCAACAACACTCAAACTAAACCAACGCGTGAAAACAGCGATGATGAATTTCACATAACAGTAATAAAGACACTAAAATTTTTTTCGTTGACAATTCTGTTAAAATTATAAAATTGTTGTCATACGATGAATAAATTTCACATAATATTTATCTCGACTTACATAATCTTCCTTTGGTATATTTCTGCATTTTCTTCGAAAATGATTGCGAATTTATAAGTAAATGTTTACAAAATTTTGAATTATTTATTACCGAATTCTTTCATTATTATGCATTCACACTTAAAGAAACTGTGGCATACGCCTGCCTTCAAACTAGAATACTTCAAAATTCCTCAGTCTTTATTTAAGCCGTAATGATTTATTATAGAAATAAAACACTTATTGTAATTTCCATTAAAAAGATTTACCCGGCCGGTTTCACCTATAACCTGATGATGCTCGATAATAGCCCAAGAGGCTGATTCGCCAGAAAACACACACACACACACACATCTGATGATGCTGTTATAGGCGAAACCGGTCGAGTAAATCTTTTTTTGTGGAAATTATAATGTTTTATCTCTATTACTGAATATTTCCACAAAGTGAGTGGGATTTGTCCGTTGGGTTTTAATTGCTGTTCAAAAATATTTCTTCTTACCCCGACCAATTGAGAAGCATAGTTTATCATTTATTTTTTCAGTTCTCTTCATCTCGACGGATATTTCTTTCAAAGTAATTTCGATCTCAAGACAATAAACACCTGATTATAATCATCAAGTTACGTTTAAAACATGCAGTTCAGACGAAACATTTTAAAATGCTACTTGTCGAATCGCCTACCGCATCATCTTTCTCGTGATAATGTTACTCTCACTCTAATCCTATTTTGAACAACTTTAAACGCGGCTCTTCGCAGTAATCCCGCATTCTAACGAGCCTTAATACCGTCTCCCTGTCATCTTTTTCAGTGACGGAGCTCCTTCTGGAGTTTTCGCCCAATGAATCGCATGAATAGAACCTTTCCCTAAAAAAGAATATGTGCTTGACTAAACCCTTTTAAGTGTATCGACGACGACTTATCCTTCGATAAATTCTTGGAACCCTTCAAAGCGAGGAAGACTAAACATCAGATGTTCCTGACATCCTCGGCCCGAGAGTGAGCGTGAAAGAGAGAGTTAGAGAGAGAGGCTGCTTCGCTTCCGTCCTCCTCTCCCCTCAACCCCAATTCTTCCTCCCAACAGTGTTTGTGTGTGTATGTCGCTATCTTCTATCCCAAAGGATCGACCTTTTAGGCGCTAAGCTCTCGCGAAGCACTCATACTCGAGGGATTGAGGGAGAGAAGCCTCCTCATCACACCCTATTCTCCCAACGCGGGAATAAGGAGTGGCCCATTTGCAAGAGCAACCTACGAGCGCATTTCAGCACTCCTCTCCTTAAACCCACTTAAGAAAATTCTCCCCATAAATAATGTCTCCTTTTTTATCTCCTCTCTTTTCTCTCTCCCTCGCTTTCTTTAGGGAATATATTTACGCTTGTCGCCCAGACGACCGAAGACATTTTTCGAGCGCAAGAGAAATGACGACGGGGGTGATATAAATAGTGGATCTTATTGTCGAGCCTCGTCACAAATATGCTGGATTTGTGGACACTAGCGTAATTATTAGATTTATTTCCTACGCATAGATGCTTTTCACTCGATTTAATTCGGGACAATGGCGGATACAGCGGAGGGGGGTAATAGAGTAAGAGAGATAATCAATCTTCATTAAAATATTATTTCAATTAATGTATTTTATATTATAGGCATTATAGAAATTTTTTTGCCAATATCTAAGCAGTTTATATTATACGCTGTATATTAATTATAATGAGACTGTATCACTTTGTCTATAAATATATGTTTTCTTATTGCCCCCCCCTCCTCAAGCATTGATAACTACTAGATCCGCCCCTGATTCGAGAAGTATATTTGCGCGTTTCTTCCTATTAGTATCGTCTCAAGCAAATGTTTTATAAAATATAATTAGCTTCGCAGATGGAATTTTAAAAATGTATATTAGACTTTCAGTGTTGGTTATTGCTCCAAAAAGTTGAGATAATGATTTAATTTATCATCTATTACAGTAACAGATAGGAGCGGTCAAATAGAAAATATTTTGACATTTTATATAGTATACTGAATTGAGTCTTTAAGATCCTCGCCATTTTTATAAAGAAACCAATTATCACTCTCAATTAATTTTATTTATTATTCGCTGAGCGTAAAAAAGTTTTATTGACAGTGCCCATGGTTCAATGCCATTATTTTATCCGTTCTATCGAAAAAGTTATTTTTTATTTTTTGGGATATTTTCATTTATCTTTCCGGTTTTGCACCAGTAAATAGTAAGTTTTTATGCCCACACGTGATGGCATGTTCGCCAGCACGATTTTCCAGTTTCCTTTCTACACGTGCGGTGATGTGGCGATCATATTTGGATCGCTTAATCGAGACGGGGGCCGAGATTTTTGGCTAGTTTTTGCAAGAATAAATTTAGTAGGGAATAGAGGATATAAAAATTCCTTAATAGGTTTTTTTCGTGCTAATTGGCTTTAAAGATGCATGTTTTAAATTTTGACTTTGTCTACCATTTTCAAACGAATAAATGGTATTGTTTCAATGCGGCAAGTTAAGTATTTTCCATCGAAAAATTTTGTTAGGCGTTAAGTATTATATGTGATGCTTCAAAATATAGTTTAAAATCTTTTAGGCGAAACATCGAGAAGGGAAACCGTGATTTTTTTCCTAGTGGCAAAAAATATTAGAAAATATATAAAACAATATCACACGTACACCCATTACATAAAATATTAAAGCATGCACTACCCAACAAACACATAAAGTAAATAAAGTGATCCATCTCTTATAAAAATAACACCTGGCCACCTGGGGTTATCTAAATTATCAAAAATCAAAGAACACAAAAACTTGAGAGTTTTAAAAATTTATTTCATATTAATTTCATATTTATAATTTCATATTTATATAACTAAAGAGAGTAAATTTTACTGACCAAAGCTTAATAATACAAAATCACTCAGCCTTTGGTGCATACCGTAGTAATCATGTTTCCATTATTAAACCTTGCTTGTTAAAAGTTATTTTATTTCGTTATGTTTATTAATGATAATGCCAATAAATATAAACATCTTTGATAAAATATTTAATGGTTTAATTGTCTGGCAAAGGCTTATTCTTTATTTTTATTTTCGAGAAATTAAGCTTGCCAATACTGGTAAATTGCAATATTTTTAAAAATACATAGTTACTATGAACTGAGGAATACAAAACTAACGTGCGGTTAAGTTACTGCGCGCGACAGCAAAATTCGCCTAATGAATATCAAATTGATCGAAAATGACATGAAAATTGCTCCTTGCGTGAATTTATTTAGTTAATCCAGGTTATTATATCTCTTAATTTCATGTGATGTCATCTCGAAGACAGAATTCGCGTGAAATTCAATCCAACCGAGAACATCTCACTCGATAAAAAAATAAGAAAACCTTCAACGTCTTAGGCAATTTAAATTTTCCATTCTTGCGTCCGCAGCCCCCAGATGTGCTTTATTTCTGCTGGCCACGTTCCATTCAGCGCCTCTCACTCTTTCTCCATCACTTTCCTCGCGTTCTTTATTTCTTCCTCTCCGAATTCCAACCAACCTGTCATATTTCCGTCTCACCTGAATAATCGCTGGCATGGACTCTTGAGGGCCGAAGTCCTCTATTTTTTCACCCGCTCCGGAATGCTCGCCCTCCTGCCGCCTCCAAGTGCCTTGCTCTCGCAAGTTGCTCTCCCACCCCTCTCCCTTCACGATCATCTCTCTCTCTCTTTGCCTTAGTTCACGTCTCTCATTAACCGCCCATCTCAAACCTCTCTCATACTCTCTTCTCTCCCTCTCTCTCATTCTCTCTGAACCCGCATCTCACATTTTCTCTCATAACCGTTCCACAACGCCAAAGGCTTCGCACGAGTAACTTAATCTCAGCCGTGTCGTATTTATTTTATTCTTGTCGATTTATTAGTCCATTAATATTAATTTCTTTTAAGCTCTTTCTCGCTCTCCGACTCGCCTTCACCTCTTATTCGCAATCAAGTCATAATGGTGTAATTGTATCACTCTTTCCTTTAATTTTTCAGTTTTTTTAAGATCATAAAGTAATCAGTAGGCGGGTTTTAGCGGAACAAGGAGGCATCAGGTCTTTTTTCGCGAGGTTTATAGTGAGAGATTTGATCCGTTTTGTTGAATTACTTTCAGCGTTTTTGTATTGAATTAATTGAAAACTGTGTAACCCAATAAATGTGTATCTGGGTGTAATCAATCATTGACTATCTTAACATTTAAATTTAAATGGCGGAAAGTTTTTACTTAGGTTCACTTGTAGATTTGCATTTATTAAGTCGGATCTTCTTTTATTTATTGTTTGGTTGCTTCATTTAGAAGTACGTTTACATCATAAGCAACTCAAAAAACTTAGTTTGGTGATCTATCTAGAATTGAGTTGCCTATTTAAAATGAATTAAATAATCAAGCGTAGAATTAAAAAATGTTTGAAACCTAGCACTCATTAATTTCTCAGACAGTTTTCATTTTGAACTGATTCTTATAACGCAGAAGTAATACTACGTACAGACGAAGTGCGTATGACTAACCGGTAGTTTTTGAGACTGTTAATATCTCTATGTGGATAACATGCTATTTCCAAAGATATAATGTCTAATCGATCATGCCCTATATTTCAGCGTAATTGAGATAATAATGTGTGATTTAGCCATTTTTGCTTTTAATCCTTCAAGTAGGTATCGTTAGAATTCTGAGAAAATAAAAGTTATAGCCAGTCGATTACATGGTAGATTATATTACAGTCCATTACGTGAGCATTTAGTAGGTAGGCGTGAGTTTTCATAGTCGCATGTAGACGATCCTTATCGTTCACTATGCACGTGCTCTCATCCGAACATTTCCTTCGCACTTTCCTCGGTTCTCTTCCTCCCTGCATTCCCCTCCTTTCCTTCCCCTCTCTTCCCCTCCCCCGATTTTCTTTCTTCTTCGGCGTTCAACCCTCAGGCAACATCGCCGTAAACTATCAAAAGAAATGATATCGCTAAAGTCCGTGCGAAAGAAAGAAGCGACTATCACGTGCTGAAGAAAGCTGTTCTTCTCGGCTGAAGAAAAGAAATTAGCATACATGCCTGCACTGGGTCATAAAAACGCAAACTTTACGTCGAATTCGCGTCTTTGAACTCTTGTTATTTAACCTTTATATTTTGATGTTTTAACCTTTATGGGAGTTCATCTTCTTCCGCATCCCGCCATCATTGAGAATTCTCATCCTTAGCAGCCATTTTAGCCTTTTTATCACCATCCTAATTCCATACCGCTTTCCTTCCACCTTATCTCTCTTTCTCTCTCTCTTAACTAAAACGTCTTCCTAGTTAATTTCTCTCCTCTCTCTCTCTTTCTCTCTCTCGCCCTCTTCCGAACAAACCTGTTTTCTTCTCCGCTCGGATTGAAAGCCATGCGATGTCATCCCATCAATTCGTCCCGAGTTTGACTCCAAGTGGTGCCGTGGGACAAGGGGAACTTCGTGAAGCGAGGATTAGATTACCCCTTTTTTGTGGTTTCGTGGTAGGGGGATGTCTTTCGGGCGGTCCCTAAATGCCCCCTCTTTCTCTCTCTGCCTCTCTCTGTATCCCTCTCCTTCTACTCCCACGCACACTCCCTGTCTTAAGACTTCTTTCCCCACATTCCCATTCTCTTCTGGCTCATTTTCCTTTGACACCATACGCATTCAACACTACCTGTTTTTTCTTTAACCTCTCTTCCACCCGTCCTCTTTGCGTATTCCTCTTTACCTTTCCCTTTCTCTGTAGGTGTTGTTTTCTCTCTCATTTTCCTCAATCCCTTTTACTTTCTTTCGATTTCTTATTCGTTTGTTAAGTCCTTTCTCCTATCCCTTATTTTCATGTGAATTTTATTTCATGCAACTGTCTCTATTATTTAAATGAAGACAGCATCAATAAATATTTCATTGTTTAAAACTGGCTCTTATCAGGGGTAAGCAAAAGTTAAATTTAACAGGATAATTTCTCTATTTCAATTATGGTATTAAAACTTGAATGTTGAAATTTTAACGGTAATGTCTAGATAACTTCGTGTATAAACTTTTGTCGAGGCTCTTGTCACTTCCAAAGAGATAGAAAATGTTGCCGAAATCTATGCAATCGGGATTTTTATTAATGAAAGAGTACGAGTAACTCTCACCGAGGTGGATAACGAGGCATTTGGTCACCTTAAGAGAGCACAAGTTTTAATTTGTGAATCTCTCTGCACTGACAGTAAGTTCACGTAAAATATCGTTAAATGGTATTTTGTCTCTGAAATTATTTATTTCCCAGTGTTTCCTCATCAATTTTGCTACAATATTGTGTAAGCATTTTGTGAATTTTAAAAAATATTGGCACACAAACGGCAAATTTGACTAAGAAAGCTCGTATTGTCCCAGTTTTATTTGCTAGAAATATGGTTAGCCTACTCTATCGCCATCTTGCTTTTTTATATTTGACCTCTTCTATGCTACCTATTCTTTTTTTCTTGTCGCCTTCATCTGCATTCAATTATATATTTTTCTCTGTATGCCCTTGGTCCTCGTTTTATCTGCTGTAGCTTCCCTTTCTGTTCTCCTTTCATACCTCACAGCTAACCCTCTCACTTTCTTTTTCAGAATGCCATTGTTCTTTTCGGCTTCCATTTTCATTATTTTAATGTTTTCCTTTGGTTCCGCCTATCGTCTGATTTACTCCCTTTCTCCCTCTTCTATTCGTGTTTCTTCCCTCTGTAGATTCGTTGTCTTTAAGTCTTTGGAAAAATTTTCTAGTCTCGCCCCACTGCCCTTTAAGATCTCATCGGTTCCTTTATGCCTTTCTCTCTCCTCTCTCTTCCTCTCTCTCCCTCTCTCTCCCTCTCTCTCCCTCTCTCTCCCTCTCTCTCCCCCTCTCGTCCCCCTATCTCTCCCTCCCTCTCTGTCCCCCTCTCTCCCACTCTCTCTCTCCCTCCCTCTCTCCCTCCCTCTCTCCCCCTCTCTCTCTCCCTCTCTCTCTCTCTCCCTCTCTCTCTCTCTCCCTCTCTCTCTCTCCCTCTCTCTCTCCCTCTCTCTCTCTCCCTATTTCTCCCATTCTCTTCCTCCGTTAGCTCTCTAATATATCTTCCCGTCACTTTCCATCATTTCCTTCTCTTTGTATTCATGCGCCTATCTCGGACATCACTTTCGCGTTTCCTTTTCTCGTTCTCATCTCTCCTTCATCGCGAATCTCTCATTCTGTCCCGCCTATTAACCCCCGCTGCTTTCCCTCTTCCCCACACCTCATCTTCCTTCTCCTCCTTCTCCTTTTCCCTCCACTCCTCCATTTCCTTTTCATTCCACTCCTCTCCGATGCCATACGCTCCATCCCCAATCCCTCGATCACGTTCTTCTCCGCAGACCGGTTCCTTATATCTAGGCAACCGGATTTTTTACTGAGCAACCGAATCGCTATGAAAGAGAATTTTGATGTCCGCCCTGGCCCTGCCTCTTTCCTTCTCCTTCACTTATCTACTCTGGACCACTCTAATCCTCTGGCTTCGTTCTCAACCTTGTTCGAGTAGCTCTTCCCCATTTTTTGCGCCCTGCCCATTATGAACTTTGGCATATTATGTGCGGGTGGGTTTTGGCTAAATGTTCGTTTTTTTCCTCTTTCTCTCTCTCCCTCTCGGAATGAAGTCTGCTCGTGTAACGTTACACCCGACGTGATTTTGTCGGGTTTTCCTTTTTTAGACCTTCGTGAGGTTGGTATTCGGGTCCAGACGAGGAAAGGGACCTTTGCCTATTTAATTATTGCCAACAATTTAACTGGTGCTACTCTGATTATGCACGAATGCTAATAACTTTCATAACTAAATGATAAGTTTTGCGTAAATGTATTTAGATTTTTCCCTATATTGATATTTTTTTCTGCGCAGTCATTGCGTTTTTACTTGAATGGGCACGGAGTCTATCCATAGTACTGTATTACATCATTCTCAGTACATGTAATGTTGTAACTTTTTTACCTTGAACTCCGAAAAGAGTCTCCCTTCAGCATTAGCACGTTGAACAGCTTCGATTTTAAAGAGCGAAACGTTATATTAACAGTATCCAAGGTGTGTCTAAGGCTCAACATACTCCTTAAATAGATATGCTAAAATTTAGCGTGTAGTAATCCATACTCAATATTATAGAATTAATGTATAATTAAATATTTAATATAATAATTTATGTTAGGTAGCGTATGAAAATGGAGAAAATTTATTTTTGCTGTTAATATTTATTTAAGGGCATCCTCCATAGACTGTTTTTATTATTTAATAAACAAAAATACGACACTTAGGGATTATTATTTTTCCACATTAAGATGAATGACTTTCATATATTTAAGAATATTTCAGAAAACCCCTTTACATCCTCGTCAATAAGTCATTTCCTAATGTAATTTATAATAAGCATCAAAATTACATTAAAATAGGCTAAACGCAATAAAAATCCTTTCCTTTCACCGAAAACCTCTATGCTTCCCCGTTGCGAACAACTGAAGGGCTATCCACAAGGGTCACGCACATCAAAGATGTGATTCTTTTCCTTTTTTTAGTTATGGAATATGAAGTCAAAAGAAAATCTTGGTCCGTCGTAATGGGTTTTGGAAGCCTCGCACATTCATTTCCCTTCAACATTCCGATCCCATCCGTTTCGAACGCCGATCGAACAAAAGAGCGTTCGCGCCGCTCTTCCCGACAAATGGCTTTGCAATTTGCAACGATTCGACTCTTAAGATGTCGCCGTAAAAGTATAGGACCATCAAGTAGCTGTTCCGCTGGCGGGAGACGCAAAAGTTCTCTTCTCCTCCCAGTCTGGTCGTCTTAATGCATACATCCAGCTTTGTAAATTCTTTTTTTCCGCTCCAGTTTATTCTCCTTCTGCGATGTTTATTCTTCCGCACGGCGGCGCTGGGAGCACGAGAAAGGCTTTTCAGTAAAAAGAGGATGTTATGGGACGTGTTCTCTTTTATTCATCCAAGGATACCATCTCACGTTGCATCGACTTATCTCTCTTTCTCTCTGCGTCATTTGGTGAATGGAATTCTGCTTTCCTTTCCAGCGCTCGGACGCTTTTTCGGCAAAATCAACTGAATATTGGCTTTTCGTAGAAATCCTGCCTTTATATTTTGATCAAGATGATATTTTTTCGGAAAAAATTGAACATCGAAACTCCGGTTGAACTTTGATCCCTTACTTTCACTTCCCCATTCTCCCCTTAGCTGCTACGAAAACTAGAAAGCCCAGATGTGCATCTGTAGTTCAACGATAAACATTTTTTTACCTTTGTATGGATGATGGATCTCGTCATGGCGGCATTAGATTTGTCCGTCTGTTTGACGCGCTAACTCAGGGGTGGACAAATTTTTCTACATAGCAGGCCGCATCGGTGGTTGCGAATCTTTCGTCGGCCCGCATTGAAAGTTTCTAATTTTTGACGGGCCGGATTATAATTTTAATAGGAAGTTATCTAGAGTTTACCAGGCATAATGTAAGTGAAAATCAAGCCTAAATAAGAATTTTATTGTTAAATTTTCAAAATTTAAGATTTTACCATCATAATTTTTACAAAATGTTATGTATTTGTGTGTTGAATTTTACGGATCGTTTTTTACTTTCTCCATAGGGAAAATATTGTTTTCACGAAAAAAAAAATCGATTTCGAGGTTTCAACGGAAATACACGTCTTGACCATTTTCTCGATAATTTCTTTCTGTATGAGTGTATGTGACAGCTTTTTTGTTGGTGGTCTAACTCAAAAACTATTAATCAGGTCAACGCAAAATTTTATATTTGAATCAGCAATTGTTTTTGGCAATTTTGAGTTACATGCACTGTAGTGATACTTAAAGATAGACGAATGGATCGGTGCCAAAAAGACTTCAGTCCCATACATTTTAATCAGTATACTGCAACTCCTATCCTTTAATGCAGTGTTAAAGAGGCGGTAGTCCTGGACTAAAGTGCTTTTAACATTGTAGGCCTGCTGTTACACTCAAGAAGTGCATGACTGACTTCATTTGTTTAGTTTTTCAAAATTGCAACAATGGGTGAGAATGACAATGTTCATGAAGAAAACAAAAGGAAGAAAGGTTTAAGTAATGATAGTGAATACAAAAGAAATTGATCACGAAGGCATGATTAACAGGCAAACCATACATAAACCACAGAGGACATGAAGTAGCAGAAAGGAAAACTGGAAGCATGTGCTGGTATATATATATTATTTGGTCTGAGTTGATTAAAGGTTATATCTTCAAAATTCAATTGAAACATATCATCGCGAGAGTTTAGTTACTAATTCAAATAATGTATTTCCTTATTACAGCTGCAGATCGCAATGTTTTGTGAAATTAAATAAAGAGAAGCAGTTAGATGTTTTAACTCATTTCAACAATGACTTTAGCTCTAAAGATGTGCAGGATTTGCACTTTCGGCGTTTAATAGAAATGTCGGATGTCAACCTTCGGCGGTTCAAGAGGGATGACCACAGTAAGAAGGGGCATGCTACCTTTACATACTATGTGTTGTGTCAGAGTGAAAAATTGAAAGTTTGTCAAAAGTTTACATGGGATCTCAGAGAAAAGAATGTTTAAGATGCTTACTTCTACATGGTAGTTCGCTGAAGAACCAACGTGGTAAACATCCAAATAAAAATGCTATTCCTTCAACAGAGCAAAAAAAAATCCATGACCACATTTCATCATACCCTCTGAAGGAAACTCATTATTCTGGGAAAATGTACCAGTATCTAGATGCACGACTAACAGTAAAAGATATGCATAGCTTGTTCATGGAAAAACACTCTGATAGCAAAGTGAAATATGAGTACTACAGACAATATTTCAATGAGCACTTAGAACTTAAATTTGGTCGTCCCTAGGTTGACACCTGTATAAGATGTGAGGAACTAAAACTGAAGCTGAAAAGCCCACATCTTAATGATGTGGCAAAGAGAGTTGCTGCTGCTGAGCTTGTAGTACATAAGAAGCATTCCAATAAATTTTACAAACATCTCCAAGAATCAGAGAAGAAGTAATATAAAATAAAAATCATTCAGTTATACGTATGTGTCAGGCATTCATTGAATCAGGACTTTTCAATTAAATCAGGCAAGTATTTCCAATTCGCGGCCACTCATTTTTACCCTGTGACAGAGACTTTGGAAATGTAAAAAGGAAGATAAAGAAGACTGACAGGATATATACTCCTATGGAATACACAGATATGATAATACACGGCTATATGCAAAACAGTTACACAGTAAAAATGGTTGATTCAAGTGACATCTTGGATTTTAACAAGTGGTAGTCATATTATTACAAGAAAACTTCTCTATCAATGGAAACTATGAAACGCTCTGTGCCTCATTCAGAGAAAATGAGCTTCCAACCAACAAATTTCATGGAATTTATATATCCTAGTGACATGAAAGGGTGTATTGTTGTCTCGCCTTACATTGATAGTCCTGTGCATTATACTTTTCTGCTAGCTCAACCTGACATAACTGACCCAGCTTTACCAAAGACAGTAGCATATCCTGAAGGTAGTGTGCAAGGAAAAGCAAAGAAACTGACTGATATCCAGCAGTTGTTGCCTTACATTCCACAAGGAGAAGAATACAATTTCTACCGAGAGATTCTTACTCGGAATGCTATTGACAGTGTTCAGATACCAGTGTTGAAAACTGAAAAATAAAAACAGTGACATGTGTTCATTCATCTGCATTAATAACTTGCATATTGATTTCTGATTGTTAATTATTTCCCTTTGCTATGTGTACCAGATGTTACTGAGAATATGGTATTCTGTATTCAAGTAATACCGAAGTGATCAAGTGATGGTTGGACTGTCTAAGTTGAGTTGGTGATGGATTTCTGCTGTCATGACCACATGAAATACTGATTTATACTGTTTGTTACCTCATGGGAAACAATAAAGTAGAATATATAGCATATTTGATGTTTTAACATTATTTTTAATTTGTTTAACTGCATAACTTTAGGACAAATTGTTAAAGGATCTTAAGTCCACTGTGTTTAGATATGTCTGAAATGAACAGAACACAACGTATATTCAATATTTTATAGAAAAACTGTATAAAAGTAGTAAAAGTTTGACTCACAGTGTCAGTAAATAAAGTTCCACTAAGACAGGTGTTATATAGTTTTTACATTTTGTCAAAATTATGGTCCATGGACTTATGCACTTTTAACAATTGCTGATTCATTTAACATTTTTATGACAGTCAAAAGAGCTTATTAGTTTTTGGTAAAAATCGGTCAACCAGAAGTGGGTGTTTACTCTTGTCACTTATCCGTTATTTTGAAATATTTGCTTTAATATTTAATAAATGTAAAAATGCAGTGGAATAAAAGTTGTAGAATATGTAATTTCTACAACCTTTGTTTGAAACATTTTTCCATATAATGCATTGTTTAAGAGATATCTTATATTTTTAGCAGCCACCACCACGCCACCTACCGACGACTATTGTTGACAATATACGCTTAATTACGTCGCTCCTTTTTATTTTCTTAATTGTAGGAGCTTTGTGGCTATATCCAATATCAGAAGGCTATGGTTTGAGTTTATTTCTGTTCTTTGTAAAGTCTAAAATTTTCTCGGTTTCTTAAAATATTTATTACTATGTAACCTATTTGGAATTTTTAGAAATATTACAGGTATGGAGAAAGTGTCATGTGGTGGCCACATCAGATTTTTTCTCATAGCTTCGCGGGCCGCATAAACTGCTCTCGGAGGCCGCATACGGCTAACTCCTGCGCTAACTCTTCCTAAACAAAAGCAGATAGAGAGTCAGCTTTTACGCCATTCGATTCAGTAATCTGTATCGTTGTGCACGTTTTCTTGGTGTGAACGTGTATTTTTTTAAACTGCCATTGTCTGTCCACTTCAGCATTTTTTCCTTACTTTTAATAGCTGCGTCCAAAGATTTACAGGGATAATTAGATGTTTTTTGTCGTAATTTCATGTTCTCCCTGCGTTTTTATGGAAGCTGTTAAACTTTAATCTCGGGACGTCTAGACGTTAATACCAGACTACGCATTTTTTGAACGCATTACTTCTGTGGCGAGCGCCTTTGGCGAAAAATTTACTACCATAAGGCGTTATAACAATAAATAATATTTCATCCGGCTCAAATATGCCCTTACCTTCTCTCTCTGAACCCTCCTCTCTTCCCTTACTCAGAGCTCTTTCTTTCTCTATCTCCCTCCCTCCTTCAATTCCATCACTCCCCCATCCTCTCCCCCCAGCCTCCCCATCCACTCCCCCCATCCTCTCCCCGCTATTCTCCCCATCCTCTCCCCGCTATCCTCCCCATTCTTTCCTCCCCATCCTCCCCCCATCCTCCCCATCCTCTCCCTCTATCCTCCACATCTTCCCCATCCTCTCCTCCCATCCTCCCCATCCTTCCACCGTCCTTACCCCTCATCCTACCCCCATCCTCTCCCCTAATCCTACCCTCATCTCCCCCTATCCTCCCCCTCATCCTCACCCCTCATCCTACCCCTCTCCCACACCCACTCACAAACCTTCGGCTCATTTTCCCAAACCATAACGTGTGCGGTGGACTCTCTCCCATTCACCGTGGGGTGGCTTTGCATTATTTATGGCGCCAACGAGGACTGCTAATTGGAGCCGTAACTGGGTCCCCGAGCGGTGCGTCCCCCGAGAAGAAAAATCTCCGGAGGTTGGCGGAAGATGGCGCTGTGGAAGGTTAGGTCGCGGGAATAATGCTTAGCGTTTCGTTAGGCGGCGATTCCTACCAAGCTGGGAAGTGGCGGCGAAATTGGGAGAAAATGTGTTAAGTCGCTGTTTTGCCGGAGTTGATTTCCGCTCAAAGGCCTCGGCCACACGAACAATTTTTCACACTGATGGAGGCAGCGTGAAAAAACGACAGGTCAAACTTGGCCCCTAGAGGTGGCCACACGAGGCGCAAAAGAACGATCGTTTAAAATCGCCATATAGGCCAGACGGGGCGAGAAAATACGACCTGCAGATAGCGTTGCACATACATTTCAAATTTTGTTACCAATTCATTAAGTAGTAGGAGTGAGTAGTGGTGAGTAGGAGTATGGAATTATCCTATCCCATATTTATTTGTTGCAGACGAGGCTTTCGCTCTATGCAAAAATTTGGTTCGACCTTACCCTTGTAAAAACCTTACACTCCAGTCCACTGGAGAAAACAATTTTCATCTTTCGTCTTTCCCGAGCAAGAAGATATGTCGAATGCGCATTTGGTATATTATCCAACAAATGGCGAATAGGTATTTCATCGGCCTATCGATGTGGGTACCGAGTTCGCAGATACAGTTATTAAGGTGTGCATAATTACGTACGAAAACGAGACGGCTACAATTCTGAAGAGAACTTAACATGCTCGTTGGAAAGTGTTACCGCTTTATGAACAAGGGGAGATCAAGATGGGATGAAAATCAGAGGCTATTTGACAAGTTACTTTTCTAGCTCTCGTGGTTCAATTCCTTGGCAAAACAACAGCATTTAACATTTTTTGAGCAATTGCATTTACGTAAGCAAAATAAACAGATGTACTCTTATGAAAATAAAATATACATTTATAAAGCTGGAATAAGTTGGTACTTAACCCATTTTCTTCTTTTTTCCATCGGCATTTGTTCCCATTGGTCTTCGGCAATAGATTTGCAGATCTTCTCCCACGCACTGAGTTATATTTTTATCCTTATAGTTATCGCTATTTAAATCGTACAAGCATTGATGCTTCTGTATTTCAGAAATTTATCTTTCGCTGTTGAAGTTCTCCTTGCCTTACACGTGGTCACTTTCTCGCTGCACTCGACTCAACGAGGCAAAACGCCCCGTGTGAGCAATTTTATCACATATCGAAACGCCTTCCAGCCTATCGGCCGGCGTTCGACCTTGAGAACACGCCCTCTCCCTTGCTAGGCGGGAAAAAACGACCACGTGGCAGCCTCCATTAGGATACGTGAGTTCTATTTTGTAGCGTTTTTAAAACTCCCAACTTCGGCGTGAAAAGTCGCTCGTGTGGCCGAAACCTAACAGTAACACATTTGATGGCCCATCGAAAAGGTGAATAAAGAATCCTGGGACGTAAAGGTGCTCTCTTGCTTCTTTAAGGCACGTCTTTTGACAATTTGAGGACTTATGTATATCATATTACGCGCGCGATAAAAATTAAATTTTTGTTGGTCGATTGAATTTAAGTTTTGTGAGGAAGAATTTTTTATGCTCACAGTGACTTATCCGCCATTTTGAGTGGTATATAATTAATGTAAGGAAATTAAACCCTGACAAATTCTTAGTTTAATTAGCATTTTAAAATGTTTCTGTAATCCAAGAATTTTTATTCGTATATGCAGCAATTTTAAATTTTTTTAATCAGTTCTTTATGAAAAAAACTCATAATGCCTTTACCTACATTAATGAAAGGCATTTCCAGGTAATGAACTTTTAGATAGTCTTCGTAGCTTCAAAATGTATTAATTAATATTCATAGGATTAAAAATTAAAACTGAAGTTATTAGTCTAGCATTAACTCTGTTTTCCCTAAGAATTCACAGCTTGAGTGAAACAACTCCATTGCTCGGAATATTTCTGAAACAGGAGAAAAGATCTGCCATGACCGGGAATCTAATCCAGGTCTTCCATTTGCAGGGCAGATATTCGACCAATGAATTACCGTAGGAGGTTAATTTTCCCGTTTCTGAAAACCGATGCTTTCTTAGTTGGTGTTGGCCTGGACAAGTTACTATCAACCGAATCGTATACATAGAATCTTAAGATCACTTTATGCCATCAATTTTAAATTTCATTGTTGTTAAATAACAGTTTATGATGTTATCTTTGTAATTTTTAGCGAAATTAAATTATACGGTCCTCATAATTAATCTGTTGACAAATAAAACTAAAAATATTTAAATTTTTCCAGTAATAGTTACTTCTAAGGAGAAACATTTGTGGCGATGAAACCAGTTATTACTTTCAGTTAAAATATTGAAATAATATTAATATAGCAGCAATTTGGATATTTGGTTCTATATTGTTTGTACAGTTACACACGCAGTTTAGAAAACGTAATTGGCCTTAGTTTCATATCCTGGATGAGTACGTTTGGAATAGATGCACTAATTTCAACCTTGATTGTCAGCGATGAGACGAGAACAAGCAGATGCGCAGAATTTCGTTGCCAGTCAGTCGCAGTTACATTGATAACTATTTTTGTTGTTATATTGCATTCGTGCTATGGCCAGAGTGTTAATTTTTTCTACTTCTTTCGTTATTTATCTTATAAGCTAACGGTATATATATTAAAGTTTTACGCTTCTTTTATGGTCTTGCTGAACGTTTTTGTTGATTACACACCGCTATATCTCTGATTAAAATTAATGTTTTAATATAGAATTTATTTATCAGCTACATAAAATGGACGAGAAGAGTTGCCTTTGTTAAAGAAGGGCGAAAAATTCACTTCAGTATAATGTTCTCTATGAAGAGGAAGCATTCGAGGCCAGAAGTAAAACGATCCATAGATTATGTCGAGATGTGTGTTGACCAGAGTTGAATGCCATCATAATGTCATTCTTTGACGTTGGTTTAATGACATACAACTTTCTAACTGTTTTTACGATTACAGCAGACACGGAGAGCGGATTTTATTTGAATTTTTAGTGTATCTTTTTTAGTCTGTTTTTATTTCCATCCAGAACAACAACATGACCATGACCCTTCCATTCAGGTTTTCTTCTTTGTATTTGTCTGACCTTAATTCGAAAACCAATTCCTTCTTCGAACACAATAGTCTTCCTCCACTCAAAAATTCTAATTTTAAAGTGCCTAACCTTTTTCGTTTACCGGTATGCACATTTATATCAAAGTCAAGTCTGATCGAAATAAAAAATATTTATGAAGCTTTGAAGGATGTTATAATAAAACATTCAGTGTCTCTTCCTTTCCACCTCGTAAGCCAATGGATGGCAGGTTTATAAATCCCTTTGCGGTTCTATTACGTGGGCCCACATCAGGATTTCGCTGCCCTCGACAAATGAACCCTACGGTGCGTAATCATGAACGACCAAGCGTACACTTGTCACCCCCCTCTCCTACCCTTCCCCCCTCTTCCCCCTCCATCCCCCCACCTCCCCCCGAAGCACAGTGCGCGTATACCATTAGGATCGCCAACCAACTCCCTCCCCATATACGACGTCAACTCTCTCCCCCTCAGACGTTGCTGTCCACAGTCGTTCTTAGCATGCTATCAATAATCTCACACGATGCAAACCTGATGAAGGGTGGTCATTTTTGTCCTTTCAACTTTGGACTGCGTGTATCATCTTATAAGTAAAAATATCTGCCAAAATCAAAGTTTATGCTCAAAGAATGGGTTATTTCACACAAACCATAAGATCTCATGAGATTTAGGTATTATTATATCTTATACAAATAGGCGGAATTTGTGTGATGGAATATCTGAAACTAAAGGATATACTTTGAAGGGGCGCACACCATGATCCGAATATGAATATCCTTCTGTCTAATAAAAATTTCTTCCCTTCCCTAAGTTGACATTAATAAACGCATTTACGTAATTTTAGTATAATGACTGAATATTGCAAAACGGTATATCGGAAATTATTCCAGGGAAATATTAAATTTATATTTACCGTTTTATTTTTTAATTAGTTTTAATCAATCAAGCAATCGAAAATTATTTATACCTCACTTAGTTAAGTAGTTGTGATATTTACGTTTATGTTTTTTCTTCGCCGTAGATAAATCATTTCCTTCCGTGTGCAACATTCTGCATGCATCCGTAAGGGCATTAAACGTATTTTAGTATTTGTAGCGTATCGTATTTACTACGAAGATTCTTTTCGTTGACAACAATTAAATGTTCGTGCATGAATTTTTCTAAGTTCAAAGCAAATTACGACGTTCTTCTTTGATTTTCATGAAAACGGCTGCTCCTACGATAAAAATGCATTATTTTGCATGCAATCTTTTATTTGCTTATTTATACAAATTTTATTTGAAGACGTTTTCGGTATAGCTAAAATTTTACGAGATATGAGAAAAATTTCGTTTTAAGCGTTCTTTACCAGCAAAGTGGTAATAGCGGAATGCCTTATGGGCCCATCTGGTCCGTCCGTTCGTCCTAACTTTTATCTCCTAAACCGCTGGACGAATTTTAATTTAATTAAGTACGAGTGATCGTTATTAAAGTTTATCGCCAAATTTTGATTTTCAACTGAATCCGTCAATTAGAACTTCCACTTTACATAATTACTTTAATAAACTTATACTCGTATCTCGTTAAATGGCATCCGTCAAGCACCAATGCAATACCAAAGTTTTCTCTCCCTAGCTCTTATATGATCTGTAAGGTATAGATTTAAAAAATTATTCGGATTTATTACAAGAAAGTCCGCGCCAAATAATTACGAGTTGTGGTTTCGTAGATAAAAATTTGAGAAAATCCCGAGCAAAACATAGCATATTTTGTTTACATCGATCGCTAAGACGGTTCTCTCGGCAAACAACAATTTTGAAATCCATATATTTCTCTCCCATTCTCTTACATGATCTGTGAGGTATAGATGTAAACATTTATTCGGATAGAAAACAACATCTACAACAAGATGGTCCCAGAGATCACATAATTACGATTTATAGTTTCGTAGATAAAAATTCGAAAAAATCTCAAGCAAAATATCACATATTTTGTTTACATCGGTCGCTAAGACAGTTCTCTCAGCAAACAACAATTTTGAAATCCATATATTTCTCTCCCATTCTCTTACATGATCTGTGAGGTATAGATTAAGAAATTTATTTGGATAGAAAACAACATCTACAACAAGATGGTCCCAGAGATCACTTAATTACGACTTATATTTTCGTAGATAAAAATTCGAGAAAATCTCAAGCAAAATATCACATATTTTGTTTACATCGGTCGCTAAGACAGTTCTCTCAGTATACAACAATTAAAAATCCATATATTTCTCTCCCAAGCTCTTAGGTATATGATCTGTGAGGTATATATTAAGAAATTTATTTGGATATAGAACAACATTTACTACATGATGGTCCCCGAGACCATATAATTACGATTTATATTTTCGAGAATAAAAATTCGAGAATCGCCTAATATTTTGATACCGTTTCATACGTATTTCCCATTAAGAACGCCTTTGAAATCTCTGTGTATTCCATTTATGGAGTATACTTTTCCATCTTGTTTTGTTTTGTGTAAAGTGACACTCCATATTGGGCTCTGTAAACCATTTATGCTATTTTATTTTTGTCATCAAAGTCCTTAATACCAAATTTCATGAAAATCCTTTTGGTAGATGCCAAGAACGAACATGGGTACGGACGGACGGAACGAAGCTAATAGGCGCTTACGTTGGAAGCGAAACGCGCCTGAAAACAAACTTTGGCTTTTTATTTTATGTGGTTCTCCTTATACATTTGCGCACCGCAGGTTTTCTGCATTTAGTGCTGTGTTTTTGAGATATTATTTTCGTCAAGCACGGTGATCATTCGGCGAAAATTTCCGTCTGAGGATTTTCGCATTTATTTATTTTTTGGTCTCTCACGAAAGAACATCTCGCAAATATCAAGTGCCACGGAATATTCCGAATTTGCATTCCGGGCGGCGTACATTTGGAGAATGGCCGTTTCCGGCCAGCCAGTTACTTTTAACTGTCAGCAGGAAGTTTAGCCCTCTGAAGAGGCGGGACGTGACTCGGCTTAGAGGCGATGGAGACAATCAAGAGCGGATTTCTGGAACCTTGCGTTCTACGAATGCAAAAAACAGGAAAACCGCGAGGATATGCTACCAAAAGTAGGATTATGCTTACAAAGATAAATTCGGTTGTTTTTGATCGCATGCTATTAGAGCTATTTAGGGCGGCATTAATTTTTATTGGATTTTTATCACCCTCTTATACTCGATGAGCAGTATTAAAAGCAATAAAACTTGCGTTTTTGTGAGGAATAAAAGGTAGCAATAGAGATCCATGAGTCGAATTATGACAAGAATGATTCGTATGTCCGTTTTTTCGACTAACGTTTTCCAAACTCATCCTATAGCACCATTTTTCACGTTTTTAACTTTCCAAGTCACTTTTACAAAAGAAGCATTTTTATCAATTCATCCATCGATTTAATTTGGTCTAGTCGCAATCATCAACAAAAGCGTACGATAACTAATGTTGCGTTGTACCTTTATATGTCAGGCGCATTTACAAAGAGGCATTTTAATGGAAATTTATTTTAACTATTTTCCTATTCACGCCTTTAATATGGATATAAGAGAAATAATGTGCTTCACTCATCTTTCTCTGGAAATACAGTACCGTTCAAAATTGATCAATCCATTGTATTTTAAAAATACAGTCTCGATAATGCTACATCTTCACTTGAACTTGGAATCATAACGGAGAGATTTCGCTTTTAATAAAAATCAAAAATTTTATTCCAAATAACTCAATTGAGGTCGGTCAAAGTAGTTTCAACTGTTCCATGCATACGCGGAATACTGTTTAAAAATTTGGAACTCATGGTTTTAACTTGTGATTTTAATGTCGTTTTTTTAATGATAAACATTTCTTGCCCACTCTCTAATTCATTTCCAGGAAAATTTAATGCCTAGGACATAAGGCTGCGGTTACACTCTCATGTACCTTCGTCCGATTAAACAGTTATACGTCTACGTACCTACTACTTTGACGTAGGCGTTTGCGGCTACATTGCATAAGAGCCACATGTACGAAAATGGATTTGAATGACGTAATATGCTTAATGAATAATAATTTTTGGCGTTTCTTCTTTTAGAATCAAAAAGGGTGCATTGGGTTTATGTTTTAAATCTTTTCATAGAACCTTACGGTGAATTTAAGACAGGGATAATTCAGCAATCGGATAATATTTCATTAAAGTTCTCCTGGTCGAAGTCACGCAGTCTTTCTTCATATGGCGTCAGGATTCAAAATCTCTCAAATAGGCGAGTGAAATTCTACTAAAAGTTAACAAGTGATATAAACAACCGCGATATTATCCATAACAGATATTTTTTCGTTTGTATGTTTGCGGTATATTAAAAAATTTTCTTCAAAATTTTTCCCTATTCATGTGTGAAAGTATGTATGGTTTTATCGGGGATACCATTTTATTCGCCTTTCAACCATAATGGCTATTTGGTGTGGACGCGTAAAATTTAACTATAAAGAAAAATTAATTATTTGAATGAACACGTTTGCGCTGCAATACGAAAATTACGTTTCCAATCTTTGTAGTTTGTGGGGGAAATATTGCGGAAATTTATGGATGCGTAGAAATCTGTAATACAGCCTCAGGTCTAATTGGCGAGGCCGTTTCGGCTTGTTAGAGAGTTTAAATAAAAAAACGACTCGCATTACTTTGAATTGTTAATTAGATTTTATGAAGAAGTTTCCGTGAAATGTTTTCGAAAGAGGATTCTTCCTAAGGGGTCGGTTTCCTTTCTTCGGCTCCCACCCACGGCTGAATTCATCCCTCCCTGAGTCCCTCAGTCGCTCCTTCCTTTCTCTCGTCCATTCTCTCTCTTTCTCTTTTCTGTCCACCCTCCTCCTCCCCATCCCCCACCTGCTGCTGTTTGAGCTCCCTCGGAGCACAAAGAACCGCCTCTTTCGCCGTGGCAACAGGCGAATGTGAGCACACCATTGATCATGCCGTGAATATTCCATGCGTCATGTCCAAATTACTTTTTTTCCGGACACGCTCCTTTTTTTTCTTCTTCAAAGCAGCCATTCTTCGCCAGTTTGCATCAATAATTTAAACCTTACTTACTCTTATTAGCTCCCGGAGAGCGAGCATGGTTAATTCTCGATCGAGTCGAGTAAGAATAGCTATAAATTATTTCGCTGGAAAAAATAAACCTTTCCGAGGGACAAAAATACGTCTTGTGAGGGCTTCTAAAATATTAGACTGGGAGAAAATCTAAATATTATCGCATGTTGTGTGTGTGTGCGTTACTTATATTTACATATTATTTTTAAGCTCCCTGTAGCGGAGGTTAACTTTGTGACAGAAATGATTTCACAGTCTACAGCCTTATTCTAAAATAAAGTACTAAGGAATCGGGTTGTATCGAGGTTTATACAATCTTATTCTGTTTTGGTGGCGGTGTTGAAGGAATGAGGTTATTAAAGTCGATAAGATCGACGTACACTGTGTAGTTCTTTCCGGCGCCATAGAAAATCCATCCTGAACTCAGAAAACTTCAATGGTAAATAAAACTGATAGCTCCAAGCACTAAGCTAGAAAATCATAATCATGTGATTTTTCCATTTAAATTCGATCGGAAATTTCAGTATTTATTTGTCAATGGGTTCCCAAATTTCGAATTCTGTTAAATTATCAATAGGAGAAATGTCGTTGTCGCCATCTTGTATCGGATGCCGAACAATTATGTCAACATTTCAAAAACCTAAATAAACGGATACAACGTTAAAGTTTTTTTGAGAATTGTGAATTCCATCCCAGGCTAGGGAGACTGGCGTAGAATATGTGACAGATGTGAGACTCGGTTATTTGACCTCCATTACGGGATCAGGTGAAGCAATGGAGTGGTTGGGAGAACGAGAGAGGAAGAGAGGAGCTGCAGCGTTGGGGATGGGACGAGACGGGACAGCCTCGCGTTGATTACGGCCGCTCGGACCCGATCGTCAAACATTCATGGTCCCGTAAGAGAAAAGAGAGAGAGAGCGAGAGAGAGAGAGAGAGAGAGAGAGAGTTGGGTTTTGAAAGGTTGTGCTGTGATGGGACGTGTATGTTGGGCGGAAGAGGGAGAGGGGAGGTGGTGTGTTGGAGATGGGTATGGGAGAATCTGGGGAGAAAGGATAGTTTGTGTTAGCAGGGAACAGCGAGAGTCGGTCGGGTGTCATGTGAGGGTGCTGTAGAGTGCTGAGCACGGGAGGAGAGAGGGAGGGGTGCGAAGATTTTGGAGTTAGAGAGGGTAGAGGGAGTGTTCGTTCGGGAGAGAGAGAAAGAGGGGGTGGAGCATATAGGTTAAATCGCATTGGTTTCCGCTACACAGAATCTCACTTCATTATTGAAGCAAAGAAGAGTTGCGAACTCACCGTTCGAGGAATAAATAAATTGGAACACGCGTTCGCGAAGATAGAGGATGTTACATTTGCGCCGGCTAATCGATACGGTCGAAGAATTCATTATTCGAGCGAAGGTGCTGCATGGACCAATCCGTCTACTCTCGCGGCGTAACTAATGGCGGTCAGCAGCTATATACAAGGACGGAAGTCCTTTCTGTAAACATATTCCACGCAAAATACGAGTAGGTAGTACAAACCCATAAAAATATTCCATTTTTAATATACTTGCTGTAATTAACTTTCTTGAAATCATGACCGCCACAAGCATTCTAAATATTAACAGGAAATTTAGAACGGGATTAGATCATAATGCTTTCGCACGTTTCAAATATAGTTTTTATTTGGAGATTCTATATTTTATTTTAACATTCATAAAAGTGCTGTAATAATAGGTCCATCCGTTTACTTCGTAGAATCGTCGCAGATTCCCAAGGAATATATCTGCTTTTTAAACCAGGAGTCACCCAAATTCTTACTGAAAGGGCCACATTTGACTTTATATACCACTGTGTGGGCCACAAGCGACCTTTCAAATGACTGATCGGTGTGCAAATTTCAAAGAACATTTTGAGAATTTTTTCGATTGTGTAATGTGCTATACCCCTGTATTAAAAGTATACTGAATTCACGTGCTCGAAAAATATCGTTTAGATTTCATAAATGATTTCTAATGATACCCCCTACCGGCATGCGCATTCTTAAAAGCAATTGATGAGAATCACAGCGCGGGCCAAATATGGCCCACTGGCCGTAGTTATGGGATCCCTGCTCTAGACGAAAATGAGCCTATTTATACGTTTGTACCCTTGTATATAACTCGTGAGGCAAGTTTCATCATGGTTGTCTCATCAAAAATGACTGGCGAAGTATTAAACGTGAAATCTGTTGTTCCTATCCATGCAAAGGTCGCGGCTATCTCGTTTTTCCACGATTTCACGCATTATGCTCCTCGCCTATTATGTCAGCTTCACAAATTTCCTAATAGTTTAATTTGCAGCTGCTAAAAATATAGAGGAAACTATTACATGATTAAAGCGCTAAAAGAAATCTGTTAACGAGACTCGGAAGGAACGATCGGAGAAAATAGTTTTATTTTTGAACACAAGCGTACCAACCCCTTATTCCCGCTTTCCAATTTCGAGAAGCTGGACGGCTCTTAGAAAAAGGAAAATAATCCACTGATGGATATGGATGTAGTATTAAATAAGATAGGAATATTTGGCTAAGAATCCCTCGAAACCAAAAGTACCACTTTTCTTCCATTCTCTCCGAGCGTTCGGAAAAAATTAAGTAGGAAGATGGAGTTAAACGGTACTTTTGCTAAGGGTGGAAGATCGTGGGCGTCGTAAAATGAGGGGAAGGGATGCGGAGAGTGGGAAAGGGGAGGCAGAGATAATGTGGAAGTCTCGCGGATAGAGGAACACTATTTGGTCGGCGAATGCGACCGCATTGCAGGCGCAACGGCATCACTTCAACCGGCTGGGATTACGACCTTATGAGGATGGAGAGAATATTAGGAAATGAGAAAGTGCGAAAACCCTTTTTCATTTTTCGTTATTTCTTATGGGTTAGGAGGCATTCGAGAAACTTTCTCACCGCTAATTTCTCTCGTTGTATTCGATGGCAAAATGAAAAGGTATTTTCAAAATATCTTTTGCTTTTTGCAGGTCGGTTTTAGTAGCTCGTAGAGACAGATAAGAGTAAGGTATAGGAGAGAATTAATAGGGAAAGGGAGGATTCATAGGGAAAGGGAGGATTCATAGGGAAAGGGAGGATTCATAGGGAAAGGGAGGATTCATAGGAAAGGGGGAGGAAGTTGAATGATCCCTATGTTGGAAACTATCGGGAGAGTAGAAATAAAAGAAAGCCTAACAGTCGCAGATGTTATCATCGCCAGACGAGCGATTATTTTTTATGTAACGATCCTCTTCGTCGTTCTATTTTTATTCGACGATTCGCGAAAGAACGCAGCGTCATATCGGCACCATTGGAACGAATGTATGGGATAATTGCGTCCTGAATAAAAAAATACCCTTGGAAGTAACCTGCAACGATGGGGCTTAAAAAAGGAAACGAAAAAAAAATTCGGCGGACTTTCTCGGCTAAATGATTAACAGCAAAGGACGGAAATTTCGTTAATCGAGTCGACGTAATTTATTCAGCTCTTTTCAATTTCTTGTCTCTCCAGTAATAGCATTTTAACGGGCCAGATGGTTTTTTTTAAACAATCCTTTCAAACGCCGCGAAATTATTTAAATGAACGAAATAAGAAATCGAATAAAATGTTTCGAGCGAAGAATTAGTCAAAATAAAGAGTCGCGGTGATTTACTTTGAGCAAAAAGACGCGGAGAATCGTTTTATGGTGGAATGAATAGGACAATGGTAGGTGGAAAGTAGGAAAGGGAGTGAGGCGGACCAGCCTAACCAAATAAATGACAAAGTTTAATTTTGGACGCAACTGTGGCCGTGAATGGGGATTTTATTGCACCGGCGTTAAGCGTGTTCTGTTTCACGTATTATATAACAGTGCCGTGGATAAAGGTGAGAAATCTTCGTCACTGGTCTATTTTCTTAATAAATGTTGAATCGAAATTTGTCGGATAGAAACAGAAAGCGTAATGGACAATTTCAAACGGGCCCCTCAACTTCACTTATCTCTTCCGCTTGAAATTTTGTTATACAGTATCGCTCTTCTACGATAAAATTGGTCGCTGTTTTGGCGGAGACAGCTTTTCATTTTAATACCCGTTCCCGTATCCCGTACGGTAAATTTCGCTCGTAAATGTCCAAAGAAACATTGATTCATATCGCGTTTTACTCTTCCATTCTCGGACAGTGGTTTGTATTACAATACTATCGATCGATTCGCTCGATAAATTGGGGCAATAAATTCGTGAACCTCCGTGTTATTTGACTGTAGAAAATGGGAAAAAATTACACGCTTCCATATTGTCTTCGAGAGGATGTCCATTTTTAGCTTAAAATTACACGTTGAGAAGCGCAGTTTCATCGGAGGAGTTTTTTTCTCCCCCGTAGGTTGGAATAGCTGGAGACGACTTAAAAACCACCTTGCGTTGACGCTATGGACGAGCCGTTCGAGAGTAACGACTGAACCATCCCGTAACAGGTGCTCCGCTATCAATCCACGAACCGGCCAAACCTATGTTTTACGAGGGACGTTACAAACGCAGGCGTAAAGCACACAGATTACTGTTTACGAAAGAGCTCCAGAGGAATTTTATAGGCGTTAAATCATTCGTCCATTCGCGTCTAAATATGCACCCCGCCATTCATGGAGGAGTTGGCGGGGTTGAAAACTTAAGTGAACTGTTGAATAACAGAAATCCAGAAAGGAAGTATCACCTTAACAGGACTTCCTTGAACTAGTTTGTAAGTTTTTTAAAGCCAGATTCTTTTATTTTGTCCCCTTAAAGTGTTGTTCTGTCTTCATCTGTAGCGCTCGAGTCAAAAGCGATGTAGCTCGCGCCTCCCTATCGTTCGCATTCTTTCGAATACCTATATTTCGATCCTGAACGAGGGTTGAAAAAATTCGTGCTGCGGAATATTTGAGTGAAGTTATTGAATAAGAAAATCACTATAATGAGATCACTCTCTAGTGATTTAACAAACTAATCACAGGCGCAGCATAATTATCAAGATTGGACACTTCCAAATTTAATTGTTTGGATTTCACATGCAGCGCGTCAGGATATCCTACGGAATAAACGAAGGAAATTAAAGCGATGCTGCCGTGAATAATATGTATGCTCTTCAAAATATGACTCGCTTTTTAGTGTGAGTTTGCGTTTCGCTACATGCTTGGATGTTTGCTCCCTTTCGATGGAATACCTTAATATCCAGTTGGAAAATACTGTAAAAATTAACGCTGGAGATATTCTTGTATTTTTCCCTCCAACTTTTATTTCTCTTTTAGGTAAGCGAATAATAATATTTTTCGAGTTTAAGAGTAAAAGTGCGCATTTGAGCTGTAATATAAGTAACTTAAAATAGTTCTCAATATTTTAAGTGCAATAAAGGAAACCATTTTCGGTGAACTTAGTATAACTCTATTTGAGATACACCCTTTGCAGACATATTTTACGATTACTATTTTTTGCGTAGATGAATAGTATTATTAATTATTTATTATTATTTAATATTCTGTTATTTCTTGTGAATATAGTATAAAAACTTAACAAGTCCATATCGCATTAGTATCTAATCGAGTGTCCTGTATTATTGTTCCTAAATCATTGACGCAGTTTTTATTCTTAAAGAATTATTATGGGCCCCAAGTTATCGGCCTTTATACCAATGTATTCGGAAATATTAAATATTGAATACATGTTTTTATGGCTTCGTTTCGTAACCGCCTTGTTTTCAAGGTAGATGACTCGTGCTTTATTTCATACAATTCTTTGTGTCTCTCTGAATAAAGATATTTGCTTTTCACGCTGAAATAACACGTCTCATTCCTTCTTTTCCTTTCTCTCACTATATCCAGACTAAAAATTCCCACGCACCTATTACGAAAAATACGGATTAGAAAGGTCTTGGTGCAAGTCTCACTGATGAGGAAGATTTTGAAATCCAAGCTTTCCTCCCTACTTATGAGGAAAAAGTGCGCTGTCATTTTTATTAAAAACTATCCAAGACTTTTACGATTAATATGGAAAATCCACGCTGTATTAACCCCTCTACGCTGTCCGACGTGTCATTACTTCGAGTGAAAACTTAACATACCGCCATCCGACGTGTTAGTACGTCGAGCGTCATTGCTGGCTTTATTTATTTTTCGCCGCGCAGAAAAGTATTCGATCTTAAAGGCCTTGGTATATTTTAATATAGGAAGTTTTGGTATTAACAACTGTATTTTATTCACCAATTTGTATTGTATTTCTTCTATTCATAAAGGGTTGAAATTTTGTGAATACTTTTTTGTAGCCACGCGATTTCTTCCTTTCCAAATATATATACAACGTCATATTTCGGCATGTATTGAATAAAAAGAGACACTTTTTATGTGACTTCTGTAATGATTCCAAATAAAAAAGTAACTCAAGAATAAATAAAAATTATGAACTGCCTTTTAAAAAAATAGCAATCCTAACATTGATCTAAAATTTTCAATCGAGACGTAAAAAAGTTGACCTCCAGGAAACTTTTCCCTAATTGGTTTAGTGGTGTCCATGCAGGAAATGAAATGTTTAAAATAGTTTAAATGTATCTTTGGAGAAGGTTGTATGCCAATAACTTCTATAGTTTTCACGATCATGATTATTATATGAAAGCGCGGGCACGCACAGGATAGGTAACGTATCGGTGTGCAAATCGCTTCTCTTCAGCAAAGAGTGTCTACTTAATTCATGCTAGCGTATGAGTTATAGTTTTAAAATATCATATTTTGTGCAGATCCTCAAAAAAATTCATAAAAATCCTATAAAAAGGTGAATAGTAATGAGTTTTTATATATTTTTTGCAATTTTCGCGCTTGCATCGTCAAAATAATTTCCTTCGGCATCTAGGGTGGGATTTATATAAACATTCTTCGGGATTGAGGGGCTAAAGAAGAGCACATGTAACGCCGCAAATGTCTCCAAAACTTTCTATTATTTCTTTTCTTATAGAGAGGAAGAAACCTTTCTCATAAAAGCACTATAGTATCGTTAAGCAACTTTTTTCATATATGTATTATTTAAATCTTTTGCGTTTTAATTCATATTTAGTGACATATCTATGAGACAGAGGGTCGCAGCATCCTCAACTCTGTAATAAGGACGCCAACCCAACACACGTTTCTCTCCACGATGTAAACATTCATTCACCTACAATGGTTCTTCTTGGCTGATTCCCAACTATGCGTGTTACTATCAATCGTAATAGTCCTTTTGAACATCATCTCATGTTATAATCTGACGCTATTGCTACCGAAAACCTTGGTTTCATTTGACGTCTCTCATCCTCTTACTATATGTCGAGTATCTCCGAATCCAAGCCATTTTGGCTGTGCCTTGGCAAAATTCCAAGTTGATTTCCGGTGAATATCCTCCGCCACACCAACTTGCTTGCGTATAATAATGATTTTTTTCTTAGCAGGATTAAATGACACTCGTGGTTTTTTTATATTTATGGTCTATAACAGAGGCGTGCAACCTACTGCCTGCGGGCCGCATCCGGTCCTGGAGAGCATTTTATGCGGCCCTCGAAGTTGCTGTCTTTGATAGTTAATATGGATACTTTTGAACATTTTAAGTCAAGTTGTTGCCATAATACATATGGTAAAGTTTTAACGCTAAAAATGGTAACGCCGATGCACTCGCGCTCTCTAAATACGGCCCAACCAAAGCACGCACACCTTCGAATGCGGCCCGCCAATTCAAAAGGTTGCACACCCCTGGTCTATAATATAGGGTGTTTGTAAAGTCCATGCACACTTTTTAACTTTAATAACTTTGTATCTGCACATGATAGTTACATTATGCATGGGACACATATAATAGCAAATTTAATACGGTATTATTACTATACACATTTCTAGGGATAGTAACAAGTAAGTATGTATTTCAAAAAGTAGCGACATGAAAGTGGAATGAACATTTGTGCAGCTTTCAAGGCATATCAAATGGTATAATTATATTTTTGCAATTATTTTAATGTCTCTTTGGAGAGAAATTCTTTTTGGTAGACAAAATCGTGATTTATCTGGCGAGAAATTCTTTTTATCAGCACAAGTGCTTCATATTCTATGTTATCACAAGAGGTTTTTGGAACATTTTTTCGAATCATTGCAAATTATGCGAATGATTTAATTAATCCAAACGTACGGAAACGGTTCAGTTGACGAATTTAGATGCGTATCTGAATGAAAATGTTGTCGTAGAACGTAACTTCACGATGAAATGTTCTAATGTTAGAGCGAGAGGTAAAATGTGTCCCAAAGATAAAAACTCGTTGAAAAGGTTCATAGTTTTATTCAGAATAAGTTGTATTAGAATGACAGTTCCTCCCAAATCTCCTTTTCCATCTTTTAATTTATCCTAACGCTTTAGCGAATGATAGTGCTCATTAAGATTAATCCAAAGCAGAGAAGGAATCTGGATCGTTTATCTGTTATTTGTAGATGGCTGCCTCTTCACACACTCGGCGTGAACACAAACTTCTGGTGACACGGCCGCCATTAAACGGACGCCGAGGCTCTTAACAAACAACCGTGTTATTTATTTTTCAAGGGTGGCCTCTTTATTTCCGTCCAATCTGGGCCTATCAGCCAAAGTGACATAATACGTTCCCACTTACGAATGATACATTCATTCACCTTATACACGCATCAACGGATTCCATCCAGACCCCTTTATACTTCATTCTTTTTCTTTTCCTAAGGTCCTCCTCCATTATTCACGCATTTTTTTCTCTCCGAAGGGATCAGACAGAGGCTTTCGCGCCCTCGACCGCTTCAATTAAAAAACTATTTATGGGTCGTGGGGAATTAACGTTCCATAAAAAAAGGTGGGCCGCTTTCTTTATAGCAGTCACAATAATCGTCCGTCCCCTCAGGGGTCCTCGTGGTCCCAAATTAGGACCCTCCCAAATTCCGACTTCCACTCTTCGAGGCCTTCTCATTCACTCCTTCCAATCCTCTGTTTCTCCGATCGCCGTTGCGTACGATCCGTTACAATAGAGCGGCACCACCTGG